>JABVXS010001448.1:0-14726 GCA_013365335.1 Madathamugadia hiepei | reverse complement strand
CTACAGCCACTGCAATGAACTTGGCTGAAATAAAACGAATCGCTCAGGAGCGAGCTTCATACACATCCTTCATACATCAAATCACTAAAGTTCGTAATAGAACTGATGGCCGATAATGAAAAAATGGGTCTATTACATGTGCTGAAAAATGTTGCCAAAGTTTTGTAAAAAATAAAAGTTTTTTCTCAACCAAAAAAAAAAATGATAATTTCGTGGAATTCGTTTTTTTTTTTTCTCTTCAAAAATATTTTTCAACAAAAAAAATTTTGAAGTTAAATGTTAATTCAATTACCTCTTTGGTGAAATGATGAAAATTTATTAGAGTCAATTAATTTTAACTATTTTCGGTTTTTTTTTTTTTTTGGTGTGTCATTAAAAATTATAACTTTTTGTTTTGCTTGTTAGAATTGTATTTTCAATTTTTTCAGGCAAGACATGAGAGATTTTTTTTTTAAAATTAAATATGCGAAAGATCGAATTGTTAAAAAAATTGTTTGCAGATTTTTCACGTTTCAGTCATTTAGTATCCTTTCTTTTGTCATTTAGTCTGCAAATAAGACAAATGCATTTAGGATAGGGCTTTCCTCTCCAGTTTATCACTGTCGTTCTTGATAGCCTACCAACAATTACTGAAGCAATTACAACAAAGACTAATTACAAAAACATTGAATGGTGAAAAGAAAAAAAAAAAAAAACAATTAATTCAGCGTATTTTGTTACAAAATTCCATTAACGCTTCGATATAATTAAAATTGGATTAGCCTAAAATGTGCCAACTGCGCTTTATCCTAATAATGAAGTCTAAGAAACCTAAAAATACTAATTAAACTTAGCTCTAATTGACATGACACTTTTAAGTGACAATTGAACATCGCTTCAATTCTGGTAACAAATATAGCAGCCTAAAAAATACCAATTGCGCTTTTATTTTATTTAGTATGATAGCTTATCGATGAATATTGCTATTCGCTTCAATTGAAATTATAATCAAAAAAATCTGAACTGTTCTTTATCTTCAACGTATTGATAGCTTAAAAAATGAAAATTGCGCTTCTCTTCATTTGCAATGATACCTGTGAATGACAATTGCGCTTCATTTTAATTAGCATGATAGTTTAAAAATCTGAACTGCGAAATTGTGCTGATAGCTTTAAAGATGCCAGTTGCGCTCTTTTCTACTCATTAAGTCTATGTTGATAATATTTATATTATTAATAATCAACAAGAAATCCTACGAATGACATTTGCGCTTCTTTCTAACCACAGCCTATGACGTCATGCATTTAGCCATTATGCAAATTTTTGGAAAACTACTGTGGAATGGAAGTGTTCATCGTAGTCGATCATAATTCTTTTTACTGACCTTTGCGAGCGGTCTTCTTCGGGATTCTCAACATTCTAAGGAATCTTTTATTTGTCTATTATGATGTTGTTGATTGATAATGATCATTGCCTCGTCCCGGGAATTCTCATAGCTTGCGAACCAGTTGAGAATTCCATAAAAAGATAACAAATCAATAATCCATACTTCTCCATTTCTTTAAATGTTGCTTTAATTATGAGAGAATTGCTCTAATTTAGAATTGATTTTATATTTTTACCAGCCATATTGAGTCCTAATTAGTTTATCAGTAAGAAAGATTAAAGGTAGCAAAGGTGTTATGGGATTTTTGGACCAATTTTACCGATTAATTCGACCGTCTATTAGAAAAGGAGTTTTTTTTTTTTTTTTTATCATTTATTACGTAAAACTTTTGCTGCTCAGTTTGTTAAAACTGAGAGATTGGAAAATAAAAATAAAAAATTCGGAGAATTCCCATAAATTTCCTTGGTCAAGAACTGTTGAAAAAGACAATAAATCAATATTCTATTCGTGTCCATCATTTTATACTACTTAAACTACCTCAGTTATGCGATGCACTGAGATTAAGTGCCTTAATTATGCGAGATTTGAAACTTGAAATTAGATGTGTGTTAATTGCAACATTTAGCAAAAAATTTAATTTTATTCGAATTTATTGTATAATTTTGTGGTTTATCACCGGGTGAAATTCGGGAAATTTCACTTTGGTAAAATGTTTTTTTTGCATAATTTTGCACGAAAAATTCCAAATACGAAATGAATCATCGATCTAAATAATTTGCATATATTGTTTGTAAAACAAAGATCTGGACGCATGAGAAGTCTAAATTAGGCAAGAGAGAGAGAGAGAGAGGGTGCGGGGTGTCTTTTGGTAGAAAACGGGAAATGTGGAAGAATTGTGGTAATTCTTAAATTATGCCCCGGAACGGTTGGATTTTATTTTTCATCCATTTGAGACCATTGCAACATAACGATTGGACCATTGTAGCACAATAATTGTACGTGACTAGTAAATGGCGGGAAAATTGAATCCCTGAATTTTGATATGTGAATGTGATGAAATTAAGACATTTTCAAAAATTGTTTTTGGGATCTGATGGTTTGTAAATCAAATTTTTGAAAATTGCATAGAAATAAGTGAAATTTTTAAAATGTAAGATAAGTAGAAAACAAGAATAATTAAAATTTCCAGTGAGCTAAAAAATGGAGCGAAATTAATCTGAATTTAAATTCTTTTTCATGAATTAAAATTTTTAATTACGATTTTTCGGCAAATTAATAAAAGCGAACCAAAATATTTAAATTATTATTAAAAAGTTACAACATTTTTGGCTAAAATTTTTGAAATTTTTGAAAGGATTTTCTACAAAAAAAAATGAAATTAATTTATTCCAAATAAATACTATCATGAAATGGTTAATTTAGCATTTATAATTCATCATTAGACGTAAGAATTTTGAAAATTTTAAATTCATTTCACTCATACTATTTCCAAGTGTTTAAAGTGAATAAAGTGTGTTGTAAATGAAGGAATACATTTTAGTTGACACTCTGACGATTCAATCGTCAAATTTAAAAGTACATTTGTCCTTTTGTGAACAAAAAAATTAAGTTTGAAAATTGAAAACTTACAAATTCGTAAATCAGACTTAATTTCTTGGGATAATGAATTTTTTGCAATTTTATTCCTTTAAATTTCAGCATAATTTTTATCCATCTAGGCTTTTTTTTTTTAGTAATAGCCATGGCGAACTCTCAATGATTCATTTCTATGTCTATGGATATTTGAAATTATTTAAGATTAACATTCTGACGCTCTTAGGAGTTTTACCCGATGCTTAATTGCATGAAATTAATTGAAGCAAGCTTAAGTTAGTTTTGGGAATTGAAATGAATAAGGAATTTTTTCTTTTTTTCATTTGGAAATTTTCAAAACTATGAAATTATGATTTCCTCGTCAGTATTGTATATACTATATGAGTCACGGTTCGCCTAACCAACGAGTGACTTAAATATAAAGTTAAAAATCACAACATATACTATTTTAAAAAAATATTTTAAACTATTCATTGTTCATCAATTCATCATAAATTTCAATTTTAATTTTTACAGGACAATCGAGGCATTTATAAACACGCACACCCACACACGCACACCAATCACATTATTAATTGGATGTGTGAGTGTGCACCATCCGGTAGTATGCCAATTACGGGCCATTGGGCTCTTCGTGGTGGCTTTACGCCTCGCGCAAATCCTGGACGTCCGAATGTTCACTTCCCACATCATGAAATGTTCCGAAAACCTTGCGACGAAATTTTCGTCAGCTTTTATCATCGTTCGCAGGAAAGTGCTAAGGTAGGAATTTTGTTCAGCAGAAACAAGGAAATTTTTTGGGAAATTT
Source organism: Madathamugadia hiepei (assembly GCA_013365335.1). Classification (NCBI taxonomy): domain Eukaryota; kingdom Metazoa; phylum Nematoda; class Chromadorea; order Rhabditida; family Onchocercidae; genus Madathamugadia; species Madathamugadia hiepei. The sequence continues at coordinate 10,959 of JABVXS010001448.1, read as the reverse complement.
CTTTGTATTTTTTTTTTTTTGTTGATTTCTTTGAATTATTTGATAAGATGATTTATAGGAGTAAATTGCCATTTAATTTGAAAGAAAAATGTAGAAATTTAAGCATTGCTAGATATGAAGAAGTTCTGGCAGAACATTGATAAAAATGAAGGAATTTTAATCTGACTGAGCATAAGCTTTGAAAATGGAAGGAATAGTAAACGATATGATCAGATTGAAATCGATGAATTAGACGAAAGGCCGAAAATTTAAAACTTTTTTGGTTTTTTTTTTGCGCTATGTAATTTTTTATTTGAGATGTTTGATGCTATGAAGGAACGAGTAGAACTTGCTTATGAGCAACGTCGTAAGTCCGAAGCTAATCGTTTGCAAAAAACTGCTAATGGAAGCATTTTGCAATGCTTGGAACGGGTAAATTTCATCAAATTTTATCATTAGGAACTGTAATTTACCATAATAAAATGCTAAAAAAAAAAGGAAATTAATTGATTTTTAATAACTCTGCAACATCCGTTTACATATCCATAATTGGAATGAGAAAGCTCAACTTGTACTATTTGACATTTACTACCAATGGCATCAAATCATATTAAAATTGCTTAGTAGCACTGAATTTTTTTGCTATTAACAATTTTTTAGCCTTAATTGCAAAAAATTAATTCTTCACGCAGTTTGCATAGGATCTGCAAACTTTGTCCACCCGAATTTGCAAAATTTACTACTCTTTAGGATACAGTATTTAAATTTTTCGAATGATTTATTAGTGTTTAATGCTCATTTAATCGTATACATTTTCTGATACTTATTCTTCGCATAAAGAATCGTCGTAAATTAAAGAATGAACTATCTGTAGAAATTATGCACTGGAAAAAAGTTGAAAAAATCTTTAAAAAATTTACATCACACTTCAAGATTCCGTTGTCGAAAAATGTTACATTAACGATCGAGGTACCAAATGCGGATCATGCTGGCATGATGGAGCGGATGGAAGCGTGGTGTGATGAAGATTCAATACCAAAGATTATGCAGGATACTGGTGTACTTATCCAATTTCCGGACTTGGTACCTGACGCAAAAAATGGCAATGATTTTGTAAATAGAGTAAGTTCCACCATGGATAACCAAATTGGACGTTGAAAGCTAGGAGAACTTCAAAAATCATGAATTGAATTTTCGCAACTGCACTTTCCATTTTGAGATTTTCAATGCTAAAAAATGAAATAAATTCTTTGGAATCTATTCAGCTTTTAATTCAGGTGAAGCTAACTGGACCACTGGCAAATGTTGAACAAGCCAGAATTCGAATTAGAGTATGATAAGCTTTCTCATTATTTTTTGTGATGCACTGGTTTTATTGTTTGATTCGAAATTTCCAAATGATTAGATTTGAATTTCTTTTGTATTAGGAGTGTTATCAGTTCAAAATTTTAGAAAAAATTGATTGTTGTAATCAATTATGATGGTTGAAATGTTGAAAATGTATCAATATGATTTTACCTCTTGCAGAATTTTACACCTGTAGCAATCAGTTTTCCTCTAGGGACGTTGAAACCAAATATATCAATGAAGGATGTAAAAAGTATCATAGATGGAGCAATTGCCGACAAATTAATTAATTTCCCTAACCTTGAAATATTGGTACAGTCCCCACAGTTGGTAAGCTTCTCCCGCATACACTTCCGACATTGAGTTTGAAGTTCTGATGATACAAAAAATTTTGTTCTTTTGCAAGGAAAAAATCACAATATTGAGGAACTCTGAATGTTAACTGTTTCAGCTAAATTTCGGAAATTAAAAGTATTCAAGGTATATATTCTTATCAATAAGATTAACAATTCGAAACTAAATCTAACCTAATTTGTGTAGCCAAGGGATCCAGTTCCATCGTGTATTGTGCGCGGTGCACCAACCCATGAAATTGACATATGCAATGCCTGTACTGCTCTTCATCGTTTGTTGTTTGATGCTCGAAACGACAATGAACATGTAAATTTTTTCATATTCCGTGGATGGGAAATTTAAATGAAAAATTCAGTTCTGATGTGGCACTAACGAAAATAAGAATTGAATGATTCTTAGATGGAAGATTTTTAGAGTTCAGCAATGATATATTCAACGGTAATGGATATACCGGCCGTACAACAGTTAGCTGTGACGGGAGTACCTGATGGGCTTTTGATCAGAATGATAAGTTTGAAAACAAATGCTGTCATCTATTTCCCAACTGTAGCAGATCGTCATTTTGATGCAACCGTATTTTATCTGTTAGGTTCGGTGCCTGCTATCATAAAAGCAAGGAAATATATCCAGGTATACTGCCTATATTTGCATTTATCAATCCTCAATTGCATTTTTTTTTTTAATATTATTTGGTTTGCTATCTTCGGTAGTGAGCTTTTATTTTTGCATTCAATATTTCACATCGTTGATACATCATTTTCAACCGCAAATCATTTGAAGTGAAGGTAATAATTCAAAAAAATTTTTCTGAGCAAAATTTAAGAAAAGATAAATAAACTATGTTCTCAGGGTCTTCTACCTGTACGCCTGATTTTCGATGTAGATAACGACGATTTACTTTGTCCGCTTGATGTATCAAATCGAGAGTTATTCTTGCGTGACACAGAACATGATTTGACAATAATTATGAAAAAAAGTCGCTTAGAAGGAGAAAAATTAACTGCAAATGATACTTTACGTGTATGTTTTTTATGATAAAGAAAGTTTTCAAATTTTGATATCGATTACTTATTCATTCTCCCGGATGACATTTGGGGAAAAGTTAGAAATTTTACTTTTCACCAAAACAAAATTAAGAAAAAATTCCGCTTTATTCGTTTTTTCTGTGATCATTCACTTTAAAGAGAAGCATCCGTTAGCTGAAATTTTCCGCATTTGCAGAATATGGTGATTATTGAATCCCAGGAATACAACCTAACTAATGTTTATGCAATGCGTCATGAACTTCTTCGAAGCAATATTTTGGAGAATGAACCGCTGATTGTTGCAAAAGATTTCGATTTCTTTAAAAATGATTTCAAACAACTAATTGCAAAAAATAATCAAATTATAGCTGAAGTAAATTTTTGAACACCACTACATATGAGCTGTTATCATCAGTGGTGGAAGTTATTTAAAAACAAAAAAAAGAAAATGGTTATATGTTAAAGCTGTCGGATTTCTATGAAGTTTGTGCAGAACGATGTTTATTTATTGAAAATGCAGGTAATGGGGATTAGCGATGGAAGAATTCAGCATCTGAACAAGAAGCCAATTGCATGCATGTAATTCATTTTCTTTTTTTCAGAGTTGCAGTGACCCGCTCTCAAAGAATTCGCCGTTTCTTTATTCCCGGATGAATCACAGAAGACAATCAAGCAACTGTAAGCAAATTTCGAACTCTTCTTGTTTGCCTCAAGCCTTTAGAATTAAAGTTTTAGCGTCATTAAGCTGCTCTGATCATAATGGACAATCAGAAACGTATTTTCATGAGTTTTTATGCCTCATCAGTTCTGAACTTTGTTTTTTTTTTCTGGAAGTTCAATTTTATTGCACAATTCTTCAACTTTCGTAATACAATGAGAAAAGCTTTAAATATCCTGGCTGATTTAAGTTTTATCAAGGTAATAGTGTTTATAATCATTTATTGCAAAATCCTTCATATATTTTGCAGCATTGCCAGCGTTGTCGATTATTTCTTCACCTTTGTTAAATGATTTCGCTAAAATGTTACCTCAGATCCAGATTCGTCATGAAGTATTACAGCCATTAGAAAATGAAAATATAGCAATGTCATTGGCAGTTAATGGCAGTTCAGAAAGTAAAATACTTTGCTCAATTTGACAATGCCGTATCTTGTGCCCGTCATTCAGCGAAATTCTTTCTTGCAATGAATGGACACACTTTTAAAGGATTTAAACAAATTTTTTTCTCAAATTTTCGTGATAGCTGTCGCAGTTTAGATTTTACTTTCTGAGTTTAGAATTAAAATAATTTGTTTACTAACCTATGAAAGTAAGTTCCTAGCAAGCTTTTTTTGGCAGGAAGGTTATTTTTTCTCATATATAAAATTATAGGCCGAGGAAGAACCGATGAATCAATAACACTTCCATCTTCACCGTTATCAATAGCGCCAGAAGTTAGTAAATTTTTGCACTGCAGTTATGGATCCCATCAAAATGAATGTTTTCTCAATAATACTTTGAGATAAAGACTGAGGATTTATTTGAATTACAGTTTAAAATGTGAAGTATATTACAGGAGCGAAGTGCCTCAGATGAGTTCAACGTGTCGATACCAGAATTTTTTGATTTGTTTGGACAAAAATCTGGTACGACTATTCCGCAAAAGGTTTTTCTTTTATTATTCAATTTTAATGTAATTATTTTTTTGACTTATGATAAAAAGTGCAATTATTAGTTTATGAATTTCATTTATAGATTGAAATCTATTGATTGAAGTAAATGTTGGGTTTCAAAATTTTCCATTTATTGATCGACTTTGAAAAGTTCATGGAATGTATAACTCATTCGAACTTTGCACTAACAAACTTTTTACCATGCTATTCCTGAGAATATGGTGGTTTCTAAAATATGTCTAACTTTTGCGAACACGAAGAAATATCGATAAATGCACTACTCTTTATCATGCAAAAATTGTTAAGATTACTTGCTTCCACATTCTAGCATATTTTATTTTTTCCGTGCATTATCTTCAACTTCTTGCAGGTGGAATATGTCAGAAATCTTGAAAAGGCATCTTCTGATCAAAATATTGATTCTGAACATTCGGACAAGTATAATTTTGATGTAATTGCTGGTAATGCTAATTTTGACTTGAGTAGCAATACCTCAGAAAATATTTCGGAATCGAAATATTTGTGCGAAAAATCATCGGTATACATGCAGACACTTATGCAACAATCGCAGGATTTTATGAATGCTGGTGCTGATGTTATCGATGCATTGATCAACGACCAAGGTAATTCATCACTATTGATGGTGAGAGTTTGTTACGGGAAAAGCGGTACAATTACTGGGATGTCAGCAAATCAGTATTTAATCGGACGAATAGATTTAGGCTCTACTACAGCGGCAGTAGCAGCTGCCATGCTTCAGAATAGTCCTCCGCAATGGTTTCGATCATCGAGCGCAATGGAAGCATTAAAGTCAACGGAATATTTTGGCCCTCGACTATGGGACAAAAACGTATTCTCGGGAACATTCGCAAGGCCAGCAAGTAATCATACTGATTTGAGTTTTCGGATGATTTTCAATTTGTACCATCCGATAATTTATGCTAATTTGGACTTATTGGTAGTTATTACAAGGTAGAGTAGCTCAAAGAAATCAGGTCTGCAATTTAAGATCAAAGATGGTAAATTCAGAAGTGATTCGTAGTTTCTGTTTTTCATTTACAAATTGTTTTTTTTCAATATTTTTCATGTAGGATGTGCTCAAAACTCAATTGCTAGTTCTCCAAAACAAACTTGGCAAACAAAGAAAAATATTCCATTAAAATCATCATTCGCGAATGAGGTTTACTTGCTAAATATTTTTTACTTTTTTAATTGAAAATAGCCATAAAGAATTATGGTTCATTTTATTGATTCTAAAAAAAATGCTAGAAACCTGAAATAATGAAGCATCACTTTTTTGTGTTTTATATTTTTCCGTATGATTTCTTCTTTAAACTTTACATTATAACAATTTTTTTAATATTAGTATCATGAAAAGGAATTTAAAAAGTTCTTTGTTGCAGAATTATTTTTCGGAATATCATCGTGACATGGGCCTTGATACAACTAGTAATATTTCGCATGGACTATTAGCGAGAGGTACTTTTTCGCACATTATTGTTTAATTTATCATTTTTTAAATTTCACGAATCATTTACAGCATCATGGAATCTAAAGATTTCATTGGAACTATTTTAAATTAATATTTTGCCTGCTATAGTTACTTTTGAATCAGTTATAGAAGATTATAACAACAATTTCTTATCGTCTTCGGTGTCGTGAGCAGTTATTTTATTCAAGCAAAATTGATGAGTGCTCAAGTTCTTTCATTTTATCTCTTGTCTTATGGCCTACGTTATTACCAGTATGTGGCGCGTCTGATATTAAAATTCCAAGACTTTTTCCTTATTTTATGGGTTGTTGCAGAATCGAGAGAAGCTTCCTCCGATGCACGTTTCTCACCTATATCTGGCACTCGTCATAGCAGCCCATCATCATATTCAATTTCATGCGGCAATGAAACACTGAATTTTAACAAACAGCGGTGATAACTTAAAGTTCGCACAGAAAGTTATTGAATTTTGGTTGTATTTTTCAACTGAAATAAAATAACCTTTCCAGGTTTCTGCATCAAGAAAGCGATAATATCGATGATCCATATGATTTTCGAACAGAGTACCAACATATGAGAGGTAAATTTGGCTAAATTTTCAAAGTTTTTTTTTTAAACGTTACACTTTTCCAACACATTTTTTTTGCTCTGAGACAGCAGTGATGAATTTTGAACATTTCAGCTCGTCATAATAGGGTTTGGGGAAATTCGCATCATCCACCATCACAATATCGTTATCATAACATACATTCGAACATACGGCAAGTTTTCTCAAGAAAGGTAAATTTCTATTTTGTCTTCCTAATTCTTAGCTTTCATTAAAACTTAAAAGCGTCTTCTAAACTGTAAATTTCAAATTTCTATTTTGTTGCGAGTTTTAATTTGGATGAAAATGAAAATTTTATTGCATTTTGTAGATGAGTTGATCCAACTGAATATAGATAGTGGAAATTTCAGGATTAAAAAAAACATTCAGAAATTTTGTTTCAGTAATGGCTTTCATGTTGAATAGAGCAGTTTTTTAGTGCGAATTTTTTTCTCAATTTAAAAAAAACAGCTGAAACACATCGAATGATATAATTATTTCTTTGAGAAATGTTTTGTAGTACCAAGGACGATCAGGTCAAAATTCATCGCGATCAAATGATTCGGTACGTGGTGGTCGACCAACAAGAAAATCAGTGAATCGCTACGGTGGTCATTATTCGTCATTTTCTCGTTCAGAGTCAACCTGGAGCTTGTCATCATCAAGTTACAGCGAAGGCAAAAAAAGATATAACCGAGGAATGGCACATATGTTTTTCAAAAGACAGTGTGCGAACCGAACACAATTCAATGAAAAAAGAAAAGGTTTTCGACGAGATGAGCGATACCATTATCTTCAGCAAGAACAACAGCATGGCTGTGTCTGTAATCAATTCAGGACAGGTTTTCTTTCCATGCTATTTGAGCTATGGTGAGACTGTAGATTTCTTCATTTCGTCGAAACAATAGTATTCAGAGCTGGGCGAAATATCCGAAATATTGCTAAAGCTTTTCAGGTTTTGGATATTTTTCAATGGATGAAATGCGTTCTTATGGTAGATCATCATTTTTCATGCAAAAGCTCAAAATTAATACTGTCTCTATTCCAGACTCCGATGAATTAAATAATAATAATGTTCCGTCACCTCAAAAATTGTTGGTTAAGACAAAAACTTATGCGGATATAACTAAACGAGTTGATATTATGGTAATGATCGGTGAGGTAAAGAGGAATCAAAATGATCAATCATCCCGGAATGTACAACAAATGAATAGTCCGTTTCTTACAATGAATTTCGATATTCGATTTGAGCAATTATCTAACGTTGTGACTAAATTTAGATTTGTGAATTCCGTTTGAGATAAACTATTTGTTATTATTAAAGTGAAAGAAGTATCTCATCATAATAACATTTCCATTTAGGGCCACCGTTAATGATGAAGGAGTTAGAGAAGTACACAGGAAATGATGGCGTAATTAGTTGTAAATCGTACACAGATGCGACTAAAAAATGTCCCACTGAAACGGAAATTCAAAACAAAACGCTAGTTTTCTTTTTTTTTTAAGAAATTTAATATTTATAATTGCATTTTGGATCAGTTTTTTTTTCAAGATACTGTCAATTTATTTATTAAAGTCAAAGCATTAGCTTGAAATTGTTAAACAAAAAGTACTTATTCAAAAGGATTTTTTACTTTAGATTCGCTCAAGATAAATATGAAAGAGAACAATCTCCGGAAATTATAGAAAAAGGTTTTTCTATTTGAAAATTTTTTTTTAGCCCTGAAACATCGACATCCAATGTTTTAAGATATCTATGTTGTAATGGAATTTTGTTCGCATAGCTTTGTGCTACTTAGCACAAATATTTTTCTAACTCGACATATTAGAATGACGGCAAGGATTATATCGAAAAGTTCCTACAATTTGAAATTATAACACTATGAAAATGTTGGTACTAATTCTCGGTTGGGAAACCGATAAGTTCCACTATCAAGTCAAACTACTGGTGCAACATTTCAGCTACCAATTGCGTAGCTGCCATTTGAATATTAGGTTGTTAAACTGAAATGCCTGAATTATCTTGCTGTATTCTTGGAAGAAAGCGGGCTTAGATATGGCCTCATTTGGCACAAAAGATCTTTAAAATTCTGTTTCAGAAGCAGTCGAGATTAAAGGAATTATTACGGTTTAAATCATTTCTCAATGAAATTATTTCAAAGTTCAGGACGTTAAACGTGAAAGGAAAATCTCGACTATAAAATTTTTAACAAATTCTTCAAAGCATTTCGATTTTAAAATGTCGAATTGATGGTTAATTCTAATCTCAATACCTAATCGTCTGGTCCATGAAGTTTTTCTATGACTGGTATTTTTTGTAATATGAAATTTCAACTTATTTACAGTAGATTACAGTCGAGGTATCACAAATGAAGCATTCCTGTAATACAACTTGAAATTTCGGGATTATTATTACTGCTTGTGAATCAGACGATTTTATTCAGTGATTTATGCTTTTACTGTAGCATCTTTTAAAATACTGATCTTATGAGAAAACTGTAATTTATGTATATATTTCAAATATTCGTCATCTGATAGGGACGATGGCTGGTGATTATATGGATCAGTCAACTTCTCCAAAATTACTGCATGGGAATTTCAATTATTTTCTGAGCCATTTTACATCTGAAGTTGAAGATTGTGGTGGGAAAGTTTGTTCCGAATATTTTTGATTTTTTAGGTTGACGTTGGCTAAAGACAGCAATCAGCGAAAAATCTCAAAACATGATTTTTTAAGCTTTTTGAAAACTCATTCGCTTACTCACAGCGAAAATTTAAGCAGGGATAATACAACAGTCTGGGATGAGGAGGAGTAAAGCTGATATACTCTTGAAGGAACAAACCAAAATGTCAGAGATCAAAATATCAACTTGACAAAAATTCATTGGCTGTATTTGCATGAATCCTTAAGAGATTATTGCTCACTGCCTATCTCTCCGTTCGTTCACTTTAAAATTTAACTGATGAAAAAAGCCGTTAAGAATATCATGAAATCGATAATAATTTTCCATTATTTCAGATTAATTTAATAAAAATTGCTTCTCACATAAGCTTTGCATACTTCCGTAGCGAGAATATTTTCTTGCAGGCAATTTTTTTGAAAATTATGTAAATTTAACATGAATTTCATGAAAGCCAATTGGAGAGATATGGAAATGATAGTTTTAATCATTTCTGTATCAGTCAAACTAGTATGAAAAATATGTAAAATCTATCATTTTTTTTATTTTTATTTTTTTCTTTCAACTTGTCATTATTATCTTTGCGTTGCAATTATGATATAGTTCCCTTTTTGTAAAAATAAAAGTTTTTACCAAATTATTTTGTTTTGTATACATCACAAACGATGATGGATCAAATAAAATAAGGATTTGCTGAAAATTTTTAAAAGTTAGCGAAACTCATGGTTTTGTAGAAATTAAATTTGAATTATCTAAAAAGAGCAGATATTAAATGCGTCTTATACTGAGATTTTCTAATATTAAAAAAAAAAACTGACAAACGATGCTGAATCACTGGCACTCATTGTTGTTTTACTTAATTTTTAATTGTCAATTCCTAAGACCTTAAAAAAAGTTTTTTGAATATCTAACAGCGTAAGTTCGTACTTTTCGTTATGACTTTAGAGGATTCCAAAAGCAAATATCAACAATGTGTTTGGAAAATTCGGTTTTCACGTATACGGTCTACGAACAATTCAGGGTAGGGATAATCGAATCGATGAATGGGAAAAGTAATTTTAAATTTCGAATTTCACTTAAATGGTATCGGATTAAGCAAGAATGTACGTTGGCTTTCTTCATACGGCTGTGTTTCATTTTTATTGTGGCAATAAATGGGCAATATACCGATTATTCAATTTTTTAAAATACATTAAAAAATCGACTGAAAAATAGCGAAAGAAAAAATGGATAAAAAGAGGAACGGTCAAAGGTTAGCCGTCATTTGAGACAGCTCTTCCACTAAAAGCAACAATCTGTGATACTGTATAATTGAAGAGTCTCCAAGAAATTCAAATCGGCGAACATGAATAGAGATATGAACTTGAATCGTTTTGTAGTACAGCTAGTATTTATGAAATTAAAGCCGTGAATCCTGGTGAAGCAAACACTGAAAAGGTCGAGGTCAACAAATCAGTTCAATTATAAATCTCAATCTTTCATGTAGATAAACCTATAATTTATTCAAACTATTTAAATAAAATTTGTAGTAACACCTGCAGTACTTTTTTACTACAACAAATTAAGCTTACTAATGAAAAAAAATCCATTGAAAAGCTCCTGAAATACACAACAAACAAGATTGTGCGAAAAGAATTTCAGTTAACAAAAAAGAAAAAATAGCTGAATAAGTCTATTGTCTTACTATTCTTAATTCAAATAAATTGAATTTTTTTTGCGATGATGAAATTACTACTTTTACGGTTTTGTTATTAATTACTAATTTGTCTCGATCGTGAGTGGTCGTTCCCCGACGACAGACCTTAGCGACAGGTCGGTGGGGGTAAATCTAGTAGTCGCATGA
>JABVXS010001447.1:0-13396 GCA_013365335.1 Madathamugadia hiepei | reverse complement strand
TGTCAAAACAGAAGTCCTGGTGCCAAAATAATAAACATGGTGTATCAAAATAGTAGACGTAGCATCAAAAAGTAGGTATGGTGTCAAAGCAGAAGTCCTGATGCCAAAATAATAGGCATGTCAAAATAATAGGCATGGTGTATCAAAATAGTAGACATAGCATCAAAAAGTAGGTATGGTGTCAAAACAGAAGTCCTGGTGCCAAAATAATAGGCATGTCAAAATAATAGGCATGGTGTATCAAAAAGTAGGTATGGTGTTAAGACAGCATACCTGGTGCCAAAATAATAGGCATGGCGATAAATCAATACGCATTGAGTATCATCATCTTATTTCCAATTTTAGTCTGGCAACATTTTCTGTTGATATCAATTATTTGGTTTAATGGGATGGAAAATTTTCATTGCAATTCCACTTCGATCTCTTTTCCAAGAATTCCCATTGATTTTCTCAAATGAACAAAAATAAATAAACAAAAAAAAATGCAATTAGTTGAGACATTGTATTGGAAAATACAATTACATCCAGAAATTCAATTTAACAATAGCCCATTAAACATCCAAATGTTTATTATTATTACGAGAATATTTTGTTGATTTGCACGAATTGCAAATATTCAATTTTATTTTTGCTTGTGCAAAAACATACACATGGGCAAGGAGTAAATTTCTGAATTTTATTAAGAAATCAAAATGATTGATGGAAAATTTAAAATTTCTGTTAAATTCCCAAAAAAGCTCAAGCTTTTAATGGCAGTAACATTTTCGAATTTGCAATGTGAAAAATTCTAGATGACCACAATTCATTAATCATCAGCATCATCACAATACATGTTATCACGTTCATTTTTTAATTGAATTGAATTTGAATTTTGAAAAACAAAATTTTATGTTTGTTTACGAAATTTTGATTTTTGTTTGTACTTTGTTAGAGTTAATTTTGAAATATATTCATTGTTGATAATTTAACAAAACATTTCATTTGCTTTTTCATGCAAAATTTCAACACCTTCTATTTCTCACCTTTCATCATTAAATTCCTGTTTAATTTTTGTGGTTGAACTTTGCTTACCTGCCTAAACATAAAGTTGTCATCTCCTATTAATTCTTTCAATTCCATTTACCTGTTGAAAATGTGCAATAAAGGTAGAATGAGGAGTTTGTGAAAAATTTTTCCAACAATAATTTAGCGTTATCAGTTAATTAGCTTGTATCGATCGTAAGCGGTCGCTTCTCGATGGCAGACCTCAGCAACGGGTCGATGTGGGTAAATGTAGTCGCAGTCGCATTGAATGCTGTGGTGTAATCATCCAACGATGATATGCATGAACATGACCTGGTATATGCGAATCATGATGAGCAATGGGTTTCCGGCTTATAGACAAAGCACACAACTGTAACGTGCAGATGATGCTTTCCAGTAGCGGACCGTACACAACCACGTGGGACAAACGCTAAGAAGAAGTTAATTAGCTATTAATTAATTATGCATTACCAGTACTCATTATTTGAATTAGTTATTCATTATCATTATTATTATTATCTTATTAGTACTATTAATTATTAGCTATTAGCTATTAAATGATCTGTTGCTCTCACTAATTCCATTTGCACTACTGATTGTCGTATGCAGTATTCCTACAGTAAATTTTGTAACAATTAAAAGAACCTTGTTGTGAATGCAATAATGTTTATTCAGGCCTAATTAATTGCTTCATGTATTAGATGATCGATATCCATTAAAATGCTGGCTACGCCTAAAAGATGGAAAATTTTGTTGCAATTCAGAGAAATTAAATTAACAACTGATAGAGGCTTATTTGTAAAGTTCAAAAAATTGTCGAATAAATTTGATTGTTAATTTCAGATAATAAATGTTTAAACATTCAAAACATCAAATATTTTAGCATTTTATTTATTTGAAAATTTTTGAAATTACAAAAAAAAAAAAAACAAAAGAAAAAGAAGCTCACAAAAAGTTGTCATAATATTTAAAATTTACATTAATCCTAAAGCATTTTTTTCAAAAGCATGAACGAATTAATTTTCATCATTAGCAACAAGAACTCGCTCGTATGCTCCAGTAAGTTTTCATCAATTTCAATTTAGTTTATCACGCATTTCCCTTTTTTTTCTTTTTTTTTTTTGCATTTCACGAATTACATTTTTGTTAAATTTTGAACAATTGAAATTGAAAGAAGTTGCTCGAAAAATTGGCAAATCATTAATGAAAATGTATTAACTTTTCAGTCCGCTCTTTCATCCGAAAATGTTGTCCTTATTTGGCAAGCATGAAGCCCTAGATTGTCGGGACTTGCAAACATTTGTGTCTGTGTTACCTTTTGAATTTGCTGTTGTTGCTTCAATTTATGGTAGTAAGGTTGGACTTCCTGAACCCTACAAAATGTCCTTAACCAACCACCTATCGCGGCAGTAATTCTCCATCCCCAGATTGTTAGGCTTGCAAACATAGTTTCTTTCTTTGTCCTCCGAAGATTCCTTCTTTGCCTTCTGAAGTTTCTTTCTTTGCCTTCTGAAGTTTCTTTCTTTGCCTTCCGAAATTTCATTCTTTGCCTTCTGAAGTTTCCTTTTTTGCCTTTTGCAGTTTCTTTCTTTGCCTTCTGAAGTTTCTTTCTTTGCCTTCCGAAATTTCTTTCTTGCCTTCTGAAGTTCTCAGTTGTTGCTTCAATTCGCCAACAATCCTTTACAACCTACATACTACCAATAATTAATTCGCTTTCCCCTTTGTTCTCATCTCTTTCCATTTTATGCTCTAAACATTTCAAGTATTTCATTTACAAAATTAATTTCATTCTATGGATTTTTTTTTTTTTTGAACTTTCTCCCTGTCGTGGACATTTACATGATTTTCCTTATGTCAATGCTTTCACCATTTTTCAGCTATAATATCGATGATGACACCTGTTAATTATTGAAACTTTACTTCATCTCTCTCTCGCTCTCTCTCTCTCTGTTTCTCAAAAAGCATCATCATAATTCTCAAAAATGAGCTAAAGCTAACGAACAATTCGTATATGGCTTGTCTAGCAATTGATTTTTCCGTGTGTGTGTGTGTGTGCGTGCATGTGTGTGTGTTTCTGTTCTTTACGATTAAGAAAGCGCATTATGCAGAAAGTATACTTATAGCAAACGAGGAAATTCTGGAGATTTGGCGGAAGCCAGTACTGCGAATGTATCAATGATACATCATGTCCCTGATTTGATCGTCTCGGATGAGGTTAATTCCAAATTTCTCATCTGTAATAGAGTGTCTAAAAGTAATCTCCAAAGCTGAAATTTTGTTCCATTTTTTTCTACAGTTTTGTACCCCATTATAATTTTAGCTAGCTCAAAAGATAGGCTGTCGAGATCGTGAATTGCTTTTAAAAGCACACAAATTAGTGTTGCTGGTTGATTTGGACCAGACACTTATACATACAACCAATCACACTTTTAAAGAGAATAAAGATACGGTAATCAGTTCTTAAATTGGCTTTAAAAGCACATTTTATGGTTTCTAGTTTCAGGTTACTTTTTGCAGATAATTATTTCCTGATATTAATTACCAAATGAAAAAACTTCCACGTGAATTACTCCATTATTGTAGAAAGAAGTCATTTTCCGGATGTAGAAATTAAGCAAAAGTTTGGTACAGAAATCCATTTCATGTTTAGTAATATAGTTTCTGGTTTTTCTTTTTCAGGATGTTTTGCAATATAAATTGAAAGGAACTAATTTCTACACAAAAATTCGTCCATATGCGCGTGAATTCTTGCGTCGCATGGCTGAATTGTATGAAATGCACATAATCAGTTACGGAGAAAGACAGTATGCACATCGCATCGCTGAGTTTTTAGATCCTGATAGAATATATTTCGGTCATAGTTAGTAATTTGTACTTCTTTGTATATTTTTCTAGACAGAAATGCCGTATGTGAATGATATGGCTTATTTAATTTATATAATGATTCGCAGGAAATCTCTTGATTTTTAGTGCTTTTACCTAAACACTTCCGAGCATTTGTAATAGGTAGACAAGAACAAGGGTTTTTCTGTATCAAAAACTTGTCCCGAAGTTATTCTCTACAAAAAGTTAGATTTGTTTGAGAGACTGAATCGCTGTACCTGAAACTAGTACTATCGTTTCTTTTGAAAATTCAAGTAATATTTGTGCATGAATTTGCTTTTATTTCTCAGCTCATCTTTTTCTGAGAAAGTTGATAGATGTCAAGTTGTATTGTAGCTTTAGACATTTTTCTAAAAACTATAATAGAGATTTGCGGAGAGGTCAAGATCAAAATAATTTTTAAGGGATATTGTCACGCGATGAACTGTTTTGTGCGATGTATAAAACGCGAAATATGCAAGCGCTATTTCCATGTGGTGATCATATGATTGTGATGATTGATGATAGGCCTGATGTTTGGCAATATTCAGATGCTCTTATTCAGGTAATTAGGACTTGAAGAACTTCGTAATGCAGTTTCATCATAAAGTGCCTCAGTTTTTGTCGTAAGTTTAGATTACTTATAGTTTCGAAATTATAATATATAGGTGAAACCATATCGATTCTTCAAAGAAATTGGTGATATCAACGCTCCGAGATCCGAGAAAGGTGAGCCGAATCTTTCTGGTAATTATGCAGAGCAGGATATGGAATCGGAAGATGACGAAACTCTTGAATATATTGCAGTCATCCTCATCAAAATACACAGTGCTTTTTATGAGCTATATGACAGCACAAAAGTAAACCGTTTTCCAGTATGTTTATCAAAATTGTCTAGATTTTTTCGTAGCACAGAGATGGAGGAGCTGCATTTTAATGAAATCTCTTTGAATAACGACCAAACTCTTTTACATAGTTCATTTAAATTAGTAATGTGAGTTGCTTATAGTTTTTAGGCATGTCTTAGAACCACTTTTTGTTGAATATTTTCTTAGGCATTCATTACATGAAATTTTGAATTTGAGGATTTGAAAGAAATAATATCATACCTTCGAAGACAAGTATTACGTGACTGTTCGATAGTTCTCAGTGGCATTGTACCCATTGGTCTTGATATTAAGAAAACAGAAGCATATCGGTTATGTGTTCAGTTTGGTGCAATTGTCACGGACAACGTAACTACTTCTACAACTCACGTAATTGCGGCAAGATGGGGCACATCGTAAGTGCAGTTTCTAATTTGACATTGCTTGCTTTTGTTTTATAATAGCATTCGGTATTTAGATATTTGGGTTTTAGTTTTAAATTGAAAAGAATTATTTTGAGCAATGTTGGTGGAGAATTTCATAAATTTCTTGAATTGCTTCTAAATTACCGATTTTTAATCCCTAGCTTTGTAGAATTTTACAATATCACTACTCATATAAAAATACTTTCGATTATTGCGTTAACACACACATTTTTTAGAAAAGTTCATGAGGCGCGCAAATTACAAAATATACATATAGTAAACCCCAAGTGGTTATTTGCCTGTGTCGAAAGATGGGAAAAAGTATTGTTCATATTATTTAGTTTATTAACTACATAAATTTATCTTTGAATTCTAGTCATACCTACAAACAGTCAAATATTCCGTCTCATTGATGTGATAGCTCGTTATATACTGTTGTCATGGCAAAACTTATGAATGAAATGATTATTTCCGCTTTATCAGTTGAAATGATTGTTTTAACTTTATTAGTTACAATCATTTCTTTGTTGGACGGATTTATGTTTCTAGGCAGATGAAAAAGAATTTGAATTGTCGAGGGATGAAGCACGAAGCACGGAAAAGCTTCAGGGTGGCGTAATATTCGTTGACGAAATCTCAAAGTTACCTACGCTTGGTAAAGAAGCCTTGTCACTGATGACTGGTGAAGTAGGCTTTCTGGTTTACAAAAAAAAGTTTCAATATCAAACATGTTATTGTTTCCAGCTATCACTAAATGCCAATAAATGTTGTGTTTGATTGATTTTTTCCAATCCGTCAGGTTGATGAAGCTTTATCAGAAGATGAGTCCGACAATGACGAAGAAAATTTAGACGAAAAATCATTAAAAAGTTCCTTATCAAAAGAACATGGGTCTATGAAACGAAGATCTGAAGAAAACAATGAAGGTACTGCTTCACCCACCAAGAAACAGGCTCTAGAAGAGGACGACGAGAATGAATCGGAGAAATCATCGTTCTCCGCTGAGTCGGAATCAGATGATGACGACATGGCAGCTGATGTTGAGCGGCAATTTTTCGCAATGTAACTATTTCTCTCTGCACATTGTTTCAGGTCTTCCATCAGATGTTCTGTTGTTTCTTTCCCTTTTTACTACCTCGTGAAATATATTCATTGTTATTACTTTCCAGCTACTGCTTCTTTGGATAAATTTAATCATTCATGAATTAATTCCATGCTTTACTTCATAGTTTTTGTAAATACGATGGGTTTTATAGGCTTCGAATTTTTTTTGGTTGGAAGAAAAAAATAGTAATACTCGATTCGAATTAATTGAATTTGTTGCTATTTAGAGCCTTCTTCGTTGAAAATACGCCTTTTATTACTAACATTTCTGTACATTGTTCCAGTCGGTTTTGTATTTTTTATGATATCGTGATTCTGTTTCGTCTTCTTATATTTTTTCGCTTTTTCGACCATTTTTCCATCTGTTTTTCAGGGTTTTCATGATATTTTGATCTACAAATCGTGAAATTAATTTGATTCATGGAAATTAAAACATTTCGCATATTGTATTTCACTCCTAGACGGATTTCACCTTCTTTGTTATAGAGAAGAAAAATTATTCTTGAACCCGTCTAGTCATTTATATTTTTTTGTGAATCAACATGATAGTCTGTGTTATTCTGAAAATGCATTTTTTTAAAGTCTTTTTTTAATCCATTGATCAGCATGAAATGTTTTGTCTCTACGGGTTTAAGTCTCATTTCTATAGAAATAAAATGATTTAGTAGTATTTTCTATGATGAATAACAGGTGTAATTAGTCCTGCAGTTTATTTTTCTTTCGACTTAGAGAAAGTGATGTGACTTAAAATATTGGTTCATTGAGTTCACTGCATGACATTGATATGAGAATATTGAATTATTTTTGTTCTTATAAATTGGAGATACTACTTCATTTATTAGTTTACCTTATTCCGTGAAAAAAATATTAATGAAAAAAAAATTTGTTAATGGGAGAATTTCAAAAATTGTTCCTGGAAAAGTGGGAGTTGTCACATGCTCATGAGAACATGGAATTTCGTACTGAATGATGGTGACGTTGAATGACACCATCAACCAATTATTATTTATTCTTCCATTGGCTGGCTTTTCGAGATGTGTTGATTTATCCGACGTATTTTTGTGGAGGATCACGTTACTATACTAAATATTGTACTAGTCTCGAAACAAGTATGATGTCGAGAGTCTTTGATCGATTGCATGGATTGATTTCAATTTCAAGAAAACAGTTCCCCTTTATCTCACATCACATCCATCATTCCTGTCAACTGCTAAATTACGGCAGAAACAAACTCCTAGATCACACAGTTCGGTTTATGAAATTGGTAATGTTTAGTAGAGGTGAACAATCCGGTTTGGTATAACTTGGAAGGAATTCGAGTTGAATAGGTCGCCGTTTTTTTTTTTTTTTTGTGTGTGTAATGTCAACAGCATTATTAGTCCTGAAAGCATTGGGTAAAAGTGAACTTGAGAGGCAAGATTGGTAGCCTTTGAGGAAGTCGTTATAATTTTCCCTCTATTTGTATGGTAGCTTATACTGCCCTAGTAGTCTATTTGACTGAATGAGTATGGTGAACACTGAGACTATAACTCCGTTGTCAAAGTAATACATGGTAGCAACGAGAATCCTTGATAATATTTTGATGAAGTTTGAGCAAAATTAAATTTTAAGAGGGAATGAATGGGCGAAAAAGTGATATTTACGGTGTATCACCGATATGGGTGTGAGAGGGAGCAGGGTGAGGTTGTTGGAAAGGGATGGAAATACAACAATGGTGCTGTGGGTTTGTGTGCAGTGACTGTTTTTTGTTATCAGTGGTGAGGTGTGGGCTGTACTGTTTTTGTTCAGCGTGGATCAGAATGAAGCAAGAAATCTCGGATCATACCGGGATTGCTGTGGTTCTGACGAATTTTCCGGTTTTATAAACATTTCCCTAAGTTATCGTTGTTAGCATCAATGAGAGCAATAGTAATTATAGTGGTGGATCACTTTGACATTTTATGTCAGTTTTACACACCGAACTATGAAAATCTGTTAGTAATTGCACTAATTAATAAAAACAAAATATGGAGCAGTAATGGTGTTGTATCTTCTGCATTTTTCGAAGGTCAGGTTTGACATATGATTTGATCAAGGCTGATTTTGGGCATACAATAGGATTCCTTCTCGAGAAAACATTCACCACTTCAGAAAATTGAGAAAAATGTTTCTTCATGAAATATACTGAAAAGACTGTCGCCAGCTTCCTCAGCATTTCCTTTCATGTTATTTTCTCTTCATTTCTTCTCCGTAACTAGAGCAGATATTTGAGAACAGTAAGAATCCTCACTTATTTTTTTCATCTGTTTCAATCACCTTTTAATTCATCAGTTTTTTGCGAACTTTGGCTGTTGTCACTTGTATGTTCCCGAAGTTATTTATCGGGATTCCATCTAACTTTCAGTTTTCCTCAATTTTCAGGAAAGTGGTGATGAATTCAGGAAGTGTCGATGGTAGCACATTGGTATCAACCATTGCAAGTAACATTCAACGACTAAGCCAATATGGTTTGTTTTTTTATTTCCTGAGTTTTTTTCACCATGAGATATATCGTACCCGTACCTGATTTAAATTATTTCCGTATTTATCATATGTCTCTACGTCTTGATGTGATTTGCTTTATTTATGATCACTCTTATATAACCGCTATGTCTTGCGTTGTAGACATAAAGTTCTATTGCTTTTGCGAAGATATGATGTGTAGAAATTTGAAGTGGATTTATTAGTCGCTGTTAAGCCACTTTAACTTTGTATAAATCAATTTTGTATTTTGCAATAATATTCATGTGAAAGGCCTAGCATGGATTTCCTCTGCAACTGATTACAAAAGTCATCATCCAAATAACTTGTCCTTTTTAGGTTTGATAAGAAATCCAGCGAATAGCAAATCAGCTTCAGTTTTTTTTTTGAAAAATAGAATGAATTTATCTAATAAATGAAAAAGTTTTGTAAATTATCAAATTTCAGTGCAACATTTGGAAGTATTAGGTGGAAAAATAGGTAGCAGTGATGATGGGGAAAATTTACGTGATCAGGTGGCGAAAGTAACATCATCAGCCAATACGTTGAGCAAAGAAACGAACGCTTTGATGAAGCGTTTAGTGGAATTATCAAACGATCAGGTTTCATTATGGTTGATTTTATAATTGCGAAATTCAGGCTCTTGCTTTGCTAATAGATGTTTGTTATTCGCCAAAGTTCTTTTTGAACCTTTTCCCAATATTTCGTTGTTGTTCAGAGATATGCAGCGACGATGAAAGTGCATCGTGAACGACTTATGGGTGATTTAATTGGTGTTCTAAATCGTTTACAAATGGCGCAAAGGAATGCAGTTGCGAAAGAAAAGGAGTCAATGAAAGCTGTAGCTGCTCAAGATCAGCAAGTTAGCCATCAGGTAACTGCTCAGATCTTTTTTCTAATATAAACGTTGATGTTATATTTCAAAGCGTGCTGAGGTTTGATACATCTGGAGAAATCACTTTGATGAATATCAATTTGACTTTGAAAAGTTTTAGAAAAAAAAGGTTGATTTTATTGATTCAAGTTTCTATTTTCTCCCAAGTATATAAATATCGGTTTTTCAGGATAAATGAGGATTGATAAAGATCTTTTTCATATTGTTGATCGACTTTAATTTTCAGATAGAGCAAGCGAATGACTACGAACATCAAGAACGGAAACAACTTCATATTCAGCATCAGCAGCACCTAACAGAAATCAGGGAAAGGAGTGAGGTCACTGTTTAATTTCATATTTGTGCCCTGTCACTTGGATTTTGCCTATGTTTTTTAAACTACCCGATTAGAGCGAACTTTACGGAAGCATTGAAACTGGTTTTTGACTGTTCCAAGTTCATAGTACGTATGAAAATTAGTTCTTATAATAAAACCCTTCCGACTCATTATAAAATAACTGGTTATGAAAATTCCTCAAAGATGCTCTCTAAAATTCTTTTAGTTTATAAATATATATGATTCGAAGGTTTTATACGCTGTTCGTAAGCAATGTATGAAGAAATTGTTTTTTTATTTTAGAACAAAAGCAATTGTTTAATGCGATTAGAAGTGATATTGGAATTACTAATTTAACAATTTATAAATTTAGGCAATGAGGCAGCTTGATCAGGATATCAGTGACGTGACCCAGGTAATGAAGGATTTGGCAAGAATTGTACATGATCAGGGTGAAATCATGGATAGCATCGAAGCAAATGTGGAACACGCATCTATACAAGTGCAACAGGTGCAGTTCTTTGCTTGTGTAAATTGTGTAGTTTTATATTTTAAACGATTCTATAATCTAGATAACCGGAAATTCAATTTTTGATAAAATTTTAATTAAATTTGGATTATTTTTGTTTATTGGTTTGAAGAAAAGGATATTCTTTTTGCAAACCTCATGTTTTCAGGGTGCAACAGCAGTACAACGAGCTGTCATTTATCAACAGAGGGCACGACAAAAGAAAATTTTCTTGATCATATTTTTTCTTACTTTCCTTTTTATCCTCGTTTTAATCGCATATTTCTTCTCCAAATAAGGTGATTAATTCAATTTATTTCTGCTTAATTTATTGTAAAAAAGAATTGCAGATATATATTGAAGTTTTTGAAGGAATAATATAATAAGGATTTTACATTTGTGCATAAATGGCTTTTTACCTTTTATCATTTTACTTGAGTGTCGTCGAAACGATAACTTGTCGTAACAGTAGGCTGCTGAATTGATGGCTTAATATTTCGTAGCTGAACCATCTAGTCCAACTAAAAATTTTTCGCACTCAATTTCCATTCAAAAAAATGTAACGGAATGTCGGGGGACTGTAAACCGAACATGACGGAATGGGTGCTATCAGATTTCATCGAAATATTCATTAACCTTTTTTTTTCCTTACCCTCCTCACCAAATTTCTGCTTATTGAAATATTCATTAACCAATTTCATCATACCATGCTACCATGTCCAATGTTAAACAAATACTTTCAAACATCTCCGTCTTCTGCTTAAATGTGTGTGTTTTGTTTGAGAAAAGATCTTTTTTTCTCTACTTTCTTCAACTGAACAGTAAATTCAACAACGGTGATAGGGTGAATTGAAAATAACGGTAAATACAACGACAGCATTGCGAACATCGAGATTTGCCACCACTTGCAAAATTAAATTCTGTAAAAACAACTGAAAAGGGAAAAAAACAAATCCGCAAGTGACTTTATGAAGTGCCGGCAAAAGTTTTCGGTAAATTTTCAAACGCGTAGCATATGACAACAAAGATTTGATGGCAAAATGTAAGATCCAATTACAACTTGGGACAACAGAATTTTAAGTGCCGATTGTAAAAAGAAGTCTCTCAGAGTTCAACAAGTCCTGTAACACACATGTAAAAAAGCCATCAAAGATAAGTCGAAGCCTGAAATACATCAGCAAAGGCTAACATGTAATACTGATTTTAAAAGTTGATAAACATTGTCAATCTGTAATACTGAGTAAAACAACAATAAATGTCTTCAACAAAAAAGACCTGTAAAATCCAACTGTCAATTTAATGAGAGATGAACGAATGTGACATGAAGGAATGGTCTTGATGGAAATGAATAACTTCCACATGAGATGATGTTATCTCTATATCCAATATGTGATAGCCTGATGTGTTAAATAGTACAGTACTGATACCTTATACATCATTACTGTCTAATAAAATAGACCGATTTCACGGTTTTTGTAAATAATTAGAAAAAACTAATGCTAACAGCTTAAGAAAAAGCATAATCAGCTATGCAAATCTTGGCGTATGTAAAGCACAGGCTTCCCAAATTTTCTTTTCTGTCTCTCGGTCCAAAACACTCGGCACCTGCTTCGTTAGTGCTAAGAGAGGCGCCAACAAGCTAAATAGCGTGTCCATTAACAAATCCAGTGATCCATCCACCGTACCCAATTCATCGGTCCTGTATGTTACAGAAGTTAAATCATTTTTGTAAACCATCCATTTGTTTGTCAAGGCAGTCAACATCCTACTTTCCACACTAAAATACAATAGTGAGAAAACCTTAATAAACACATAAGAGAATACAAATTCTATCATTTCTTTGCTGTTTGGTAAATAATAATATACCGCGTGCCAGCGGCTGAATTCATTGATTTCGATACTGTAATGCATACAGCAGCTGCATCAAGAGGATCACTACGAAATTCCTTCTCTGGCGACAATCGACTATCTCTTTTTTCATTGGTCCACCATCGTACTCGCCGTTCCATACAACTTCTCAACTGTATAACTCCTGAGGATCGAGCCCGATTACCTAAAAAACATGATGAACTTAAAAATCAATAGCAGAGCTATGAATGAATTCAACTGTACAGTGCTCCTGATCGCGATCCTCTAAAGATAGCTTTAGTAAAGCGAAAAATTTAGCTGCCAAAATAAGAGAATCAAAAATAATTTGATCACAATATATCCCAAACATCATTGTCTAAAAAATACCTGATTGCCTCGCATTTCCTCTTGCAGTCCTTCTGATTGATTCATTCTGAAAAAAAAAAAATGAATTATGCAAGTGCATTTCATCAGAAAAAAGAATAAAAAATGAACGACTTCGATACTGTAATACATATGCAACCATCTGCGAAACTTTTGCAAGCATATGGGTTTAGAAACTGATTTTGATTTTTAGAAACTGAATTTTATTTAGATATTTAGAAACTCAATCATAATGCTTTTAAAACAACCTGTTCACCCTCGGCTTCACTGATTGATGGTGATTTCCTTCGAATTTTAATTAAATCCTTCCATCGTCCTTTTTTCCCCAAATCCTAAAAACAAAGCAAAATAATTCATATCATTTCCACCCATAGTCAGAAATAAACCAAGTTTGTTTGTTTTTTGTTTTTTCTTCTGTTTATCGTTTGTCCCGCTTGGTTGCAGGGTCCGCTTTCTCTGGAACATTGTCTTCATGCGTCCGGCTTCTTAGATGCAAGTTGTTGGTGTGTTCCATTTTTCTTGTTATTGTGTTTTGGACTCAGGGCGATACTTCTTGCCCATTTCAACCAGGTGGCGTAGAATTCTTCTTTCTTACGGCCATTGCCGGAGATTGTTGAGCCAAGGTATTTGAAACTGATGCATCTCATTCTTGTTGCGACTATCGTT
>JABVXS010001446.1:0-14737 GCA_013365335.1 Madathamugadia hiepei | reverse complement strand
AGGAAACAGGACAGAAGCAAAATAAACGCTTTTGAAATGGTGTTGCAGGAGGATTTTAACGGTTCGATGGTACGACAAAAAAATCAAGAGTTAAACACTGAATGAAATTCAGCCTAACATATCACTGAATGAGATGGAGACACAATCACTACAGCGACTGCAATGAACTTTGCTAAACGAATCGCTCAGGAACGCGCTTCATACACATCCTTCATTCATCAAATCTCTAAAGTTCGGAATGGAACTGATGGGCGCTAATGAATAATGAAAATCCTGGTTTATTAGAGCCCAGTTCGGTACTTATTGTTACGGGTGGCGCCCGGGCCATTGTAAGCTGTTTTTGGTTAGGTTTCGCCATCGGTCATGGGTAATTGGGTTAACCTTGGTTTGAAAATAACCTTGGCGCCAACCACTTCATCACTGCTCCTCACACAACCGACCGCTCATGACCGTTGAAAGAAGAAAATAATAATTATTATTTGGTATAAAGACTCAATTAAATCTTTTTATTCAACATTTTATCATCTTAGTGATTCTATTCAACAATTTATTACTGTAGTGATTTCATTCAACACGTCAACTCCCGAATTAAGCATAGAGTTTTGGTAAGAGCTATGAAAGGCCATCATTGAAGGTTCAGTTTGACCACCTGATCAGAATGACCCTTATCATTGTCATAGCTTAATCACATTGTTATTACTACCATTATTACACTTAAATCTTTCTCATTACCTTCATGGTTAATTCCAAATTTTCATTATTTCATTTTTTGATTATTTAAAAAAAAATCTCAATTATCCCTAATTATCTCAACCATTGTCAAAATATTTTGCATTTTTTCATGTCCTTTTTCTTAAAATTACTATATATAGTTTGACCATCTGATCGATATATATATAAATACAAAATATAATCGGTATATATATGTATATAAATAAATAGTTTTTTGTTTAATTTCAGTTGATATATATATACATATATATGGATATATAAATGTTATACAAATGATCCACTGAAGTTAAACAAAAAATAATTACCTAAAATTTTCACATATAGACACGATAATTTATGGCTTGAAACAATAACCTTTTTAAATTTATTAAGACTTAATTTCGTTTCAAAAGTAACTCTTAATTCAGTTGAGACTAATCAATAATTTTCGTAAAATTTTTGAAAAAAAAAACTTCAAGAATACTGCTGCTCAAAATATAATTTCATATTTAATATTTTATGTTATGAAAAAAAAAATGCTGTAATATTTCATACAAATATTTATAGCACTAAAATGAATGAATACAAAAGAAATATGATTTCAAAAACCCAGCATTTCAAGTGACAATTAAATCACTGAATTTTATATACAATAATAATACAGATGTTTGAAAAGCAAAAATTTTCATATACCATGTTTCAATCCCTCACTTTGTATGACTAAAAATAAACTTATCCAGCAGATCTTTAGCCAATCATATTAATACCATCATCATCACGTATGATTCATTCTTCAAAATATCACAACCAAAACAAGCAAAAGTAAAATTTGAAAGCTATGGTAAAATAAAAAAAACAACAACAAAGGAAATTAAAAAAAGAAGCAAATCAGGAATAAATTTTAATTGAAGAAAAATTTGCACCTTAATAAAAGGGTCTAATTTAAAAACTCCCTGAAGTTATTAAATTAAATTAAAATCAGAATTGGAAAGAAATAGCTCGAAATCAAGAAAAAATAATAAACATTTCCTGAACAAATCACAAGCGAAAAAATTACAAACACCCAAAAGAGATAAAATTGAAGAAAACCACCATTGCTCTTCCCTTAGCAGTAAATTGAGGAACTTGCGATGATCTGTGAATTCAGAACAAAAAAAAAAAAAAAACTAAGAAAAAAGCGCAGAAAGACAATAAAGAAATCCAGGTCTTCAAAATTATGAGCATTAAGAAAAAAAGTGCCAGAAAATTTTTATATGGAAAAAAATTTTCTCGCGATGTTTGTCATGAAATTATACTCAAGCCAAATTCATTTCAACCAAAAAATTAAATTTTTTTGTGTAAAGTTTAAACATCATGATAAATGTACTGCTAAACATTGCCATAAACCATTTCATGAATGATTTTCATAAATTTTAAATAGATTTTATGAAAACTAAACTGTAAGCAAGACATTTTCATAAGCTTCCAAAAACCAATGCGTACAAAAAGTTGAGAAAAAATCTTTTCAATACTGTTTGGATAAATAAATGAATTGCAAAAAACCAATATTTAATGAATAGTTATGAACATTTTCACCGATGCTCTTTGAATATCACTAAATTCTGGCATTCTATCTCTTCAGAGAACTTCAAAACTTCTGGATCAAAATCGAATACATGAAAAATGCGAAAAAAATAAAATGAAGTTCAGAAATATCCGAATATCTTTGAGTATCAAACCTGAAATCAAAGTCTTACAAATAACTAAAATCTCAGAAAAGATACGGATGTCTGCTGCAATGAAAACTGAAAAAACTGTTCAGCACGATGCTCTGTAAAACTAAATGAGAGTAAAGAGAGCTTGTTCAAGATTTAAAATTTACTAAGGAAACACTCTCAAAATCAATAAGCTATATATTCAAAAACGAATTCTAGTGTTTTTCTCTCCATGCTTCTGAAGCAGGAAACAGAAGAACCATTCGTCTGCTTCATCACGAACTAGCTACTGAAGATAACTGATCATTTAAAAGAATAAAAAATAGTAGCCAGAAAAAAATACCACCTTACTAGTCTCAGTCATGCTCTTGCTGAATATTGCTTCCAATTCCATCTTCGCCCATTGAAGACTGTTCGCCAACATTCAAGTCATTTTCTTTCAAAATGTTAACAATGGAAATTAAATTAGCAGAGACTGGAGTTAAGCTAAAAGAGACGAATTTGATGAATGAAGAGAAGTTATGAGCAAATGAGCTGTTCAAAAACTGAAATGTATTCGAAAATCTTACTGTAATAATTACAATCACCGCAACAACTACTTAATTAACCGCAACAACTACTTAATATATCAAAACAAATTTAGGAAACAGCATTAATTACGAGAAAAAAAGTTTAAATGTGTTACCTGTGTTCGGCATTTTCTGACACACTTACAGTAGGTTGATTAGCAGAAACTTCTTCACTGGTGTCAGCCTACAAAATGCTGATCAACTAATTAATCTACTAAATATCCCGATCAATCAAAGCGAGATACAGAAATACTACAATGCCTACCCCATCTTGTACCTTTGATAATGAAAAGCCCAATGTTATAAAGTTATGATAAGCGAAAGTTGAAAGTTTGATAAAATAATAAAAAATGCCAAAATTACTAAAAAAAAATACTTACATTTTTCTGACTATTAGTGAATAGTTCAGCTTCTAATTTGGAAGCGACAAAAGTTAACCCGCCAGAAGTTGATGCTAGGAAGCAATTTATTTCATTCACCGCAACTCCTTCCGAAGGAAAAATGTTTGTAGCTTCAAGGCCATGCTCATCACCAACAAAAAAGCTATCAGCTATCTGGAAGTTTAATTTACTTTAAAAGAAAGAAGACTACAATGGAGAAACAAAAAAAAAATTTCAATTTTCAAAATCAGAATTTACATTAAGTGTTTCACTGCTTTCAACGAAACCATTATTCTCAACTACAAAAGGTATTTGAGCACTCGATCCAGATGCGCATTCCTGAAACAAAGAAATAAATGTGGCCAATGATAACAAATTGTCGTTCTGTTATCGAAAATATTTATTATTTTGGTAACCAATACTTCTACAAGCAACAAACCTACTACTGTACATTCCTCTGTTATTATGGCTTAGCTATCACAAGAAGAAAAGCACTATACTACGCAAAAGTCCTTGAAGTCTCTCACATAGCGAAATTGTGGAAGCCTACCGGTTCTATCGCAACATTTTTCCACGGTCTACATTTCGCCCTACTGACAATCTGCTGATAATACGGACGCAAAGCACGTCGTAAGGTTCCGGAAACTGCTTCAAATCGACTTGATATTGAACTAGTACTGGCAGTTTCATGAATTTCACCATCACTGGCACTTAAATGACGTGTTCCAGATTCAGGTACAAGAGAAACGGACGGAGATGTTACAATTACACGTATCGGTGGTCTGCGTCTACCTGGAAACATATTGTTCAAACACAAGTTATCTTCCATGAAATAAACATGCATTGAATTCATTCAAGCAATGTACCTCGCATATTTATTAGCGGGCCTACTGTCTGAGTGGACGCTGACGGACCTGCGGATGAAAACTGCAACAGAAAAGTTGGTCTTAGAAGCAAATGAAATAAAAATTATCAGCAAATAAAATAAAAATTATCTCAGATTAAAATTCAATGAATAGAATTATCTACAAAAGATAAGATAATAAAAAACTTGCTGATTCAGCATTTCGGAGTAATGGAGCGTTTTCATGATATACCGCCACAGAATCAGGCGCTGCTGTGGAATCACGACCTTCATTATCGGAATCTGATGAATCAGATTCTTCCGATGAAAAAACTCTTCGTTTGCAAATTGGACAAACTTTTCGAATTTTTGTCAGCCAAGGATCAATACATTTACAATGATAAGCTGAATAAAGAGTATAAATAATTAACGTTTAGCATTGATTCTCATTAAAAATCACATCAATCACTAATTCTTTCTATTGAAAACTGAAAGAAAAAAAATTTAATGAATTTGTGAAATCCGAAGACTGCTGCTTTGAGTGCATGAAATTTGAAAGCTTTACCATGATTGCAAGGCAAGATACGTAATTTTTCACCATCAACGAAGTCATCGATGCATATAGCACATGATTCCTCTGCATCACCTGGAAAAAAATTTCAATGAATTTTTCGGTCCAAATTTTGATAAATGAAATTCGAATGCTGTGCTTAAATAAATATAATCAAAATCATAGAAGTTCAATACATTATGTGAAATATTTCTGAGCACAGCATCTACTAGATGGGCTGTTCATGATCTTTAGTAGACAAACAAATGAATAAGAGAGATAAGCGAAAAGTAGATATCTATTTTGAGTTCCAAGAGACTTTAGAAAGGAAGGTTTTCTGGACAGTTGATATTAAGAGGATAGCAACATAAAAGTTTGGGGAAGTTATAAGCTTAATGAGCACAAAAAACAATTTCAGTATAAAAAATTTCAAGGAAATTTAGTAAATATGTACGAATGACACAATCTTATGAATCGTGCCCGTGACTAGTTGTTGAAAAGTCCACAGACCTTTTCTAAACTTTTTAACTGGCAGTTTTTTGAGATCTCGCTTCGATAACCTCTTCTTTGCTAAATGTCGACGCTCACGACACACTCGTACTGTCTAAAATAATAAATATTTTGAAGTAACTTTGAATTCACAAATACGCAATGAGACAGATTATCGAAAAGTGTTTTTGCGCTAGAAATCAAAGCTCTTCCTTGTATTGGCAAATGCCGATGCTCCTGAAGATTTACCACCAACTAGCAATTATCTCCAACATTTTTTTTTTCAAGTAACCACTTACCAGTGATATGCAAAGAACAACAAAACAAAATGAAACGACAGCGATCAAAGGAATAAGATATTTGACAAGGTCGTAATAACCAGGAAGAGAGCGTATAGCAACTAAATACCTAAAAAAACAAGGTGTAAAACAAACTGTATAATTTTATCATACAAATGTTTTTAAAAAGTAACAATAATTATGAATAAAAAAAGAAAGAAACGTTATTTCCACTACCTACTAAATATACAAAAATAACCAACAATAGATACTTTGAAATTTGCCTTCTTTTTTATCGAAATGACAGAAGGCGTAGTAGATGAAAACAAGCAATAATAGCAATACTAGAAAGATGTGCCGAGTAAACAAATGAAAAGAAATAAAGCAAGAAGACGAAAAGTTAATAAATATAAACGAAAAATGTTACTTTAAACTAACCCTTTATCCGCCGAAAAACGACCCATTATATTCGTCATGCATGCATGGCTTACCATTACAACTGGAATAACAACTCGATCTGCATACTTGCTACCAGCCATTGGTACCGGTGAATGGCCCTCATCATTATATATAATCATTGCAGTGTAAGGAACCGGACTACTTTGCTGCGCATGGTATGCCTGAATTTGTGCTTAGAAAATTACCATTTCCTTATCACATAAGAGCTGATAGAGAAACAATGCAAAACTAAAAGTAGAAGATTCATTAACTTGATACAATGCAGTAGAAGTCATTCGCATATTATTTTAATTCACATACTATTAACCGAAAACTTAATCCTGATGCAAAGACAATAATTCTTGTATGCTAAAAACATTTACCAAAACAAATACATGACAAAAATACATCCCCGGAAAAAATCTTACTTTTTCGGAGAAGCTGCAATTACCACGAGGTACCACTGCGTAATAATTGGCACATCCAGTTCGATTATTCTGAAAATGCTTCTTTTTCCAAAAATTATCAGGTAAAAACAAGTTTTGTCCTAGTGCTATCTCGTCATCTGAATTACGAAAACATTATTTTTCCGTTTCTAAAGCACCATGAAAAATTTCCAGTCTTCTGGGACCAAATGCGACGACCGCATTATTGAAAAAAAAACCTGAGTTGAGATTGAAGAAATCTTTACAGAAAACCTCAACAAGAAACGGAATTCAAAAATTGCAATTCTGAAATCGGCCTCACATTGTAGGCAAAACCTATCTACTTCAAAAGCGTTGATAAATTTGAAAACAATTCATACACGTGTTTTTCATGATGTTTGCATACAGTATGAAAAAAAAATCTGCATAAAACAAACAAAAGTATCGTGACAAGAGTCTCCAGGTGTTGTAAAGCACGCACAACCAGTTTCATTAACACTGAAACTTAATAATGGAATTTCACCACCAAAATCTGCACCCGTTGCATCACACTGAAGAATTTCTTGAAATACACCTGCCTTCAGCTCCCACTGCAAATTTTTTTTCAATTAACTTTAAAAGGAAATACTCTGCCAAATTTCATCCTTAATTTCAATTTTTTGATTCGATGAAAGAAAAAAAAAAACGAACTGCATCATTACTTGATGTTACAGCAGCAGTTAAACTTATACATCAACTATGTCAAAATCGAACATGAATGAGTTATAGAGTTTTTGGAACAACTCCAACAGCTATAAGTTTCGTAAAACATATAATTCTTAGTTTTAGGCCTAATTCGAAAACTACGTAGAGACAATTAGCTAGATTTACTTGCTCAATCAATTTATCATAGCTGCAAACCTAATTTAATCATTTAGCATCTATTGGTTTCGCAAAAACCTCACACTTTACAATTAATCCTTTCCATTCTCGTTAAAACAACACCTCAAAACACAACATTTTTAACTTCATAATGTATTACCTAAATCAATCCAAAGAAATTTTAAAAAACTTTTAATTAAAAAAACGTTTCTGAAAACAGAAACATACCACTTCAATGACATATTGCTCATATGTTGATTTGACGAACACAGTGAGTATGAATAACGTAGAAATTTCACAGTTAACCAAAATACTGTGAATATACATATCTGCTTAGCAACGACTTCAGCAGCATCCAATAGTATTATTTCTGTAAAAGCAAAAAAATTTGATTTCAGATTATTATGGAAAACCAAGAGTATGATGTTGACGTTAACATAACAGCATTAATAACGGTGATTAAGGTATTAATTCGATTAACAGTTTAATTGAATCATTATGTATAAACCAAAAAGAAAAAAATAATCGCAATATCTGAAACATATTTGAATATGAACATGGTAATGGAAGGAATTCGTTCAAAATGTCTCACTTTTTAAAAATAAAACACTGATAAATTAAAAAGATTATGATAATTTGATGTGAAATGAACTTTATATTTAAAAAATATTTCGCTATTATTTTATTAATAACATTCATATTGTCATCAAATATCATAATTTCTATAATAATTTCTGTGCTGGATAATAATTTCCAGTTCGATCCTTGCAATAATAATCTTATTGACAATTATTAATTACTAAATGGCATCACCGTCATCATTTCTGGCGTCACAGTTAATTATTTCGCCATTAAGTATCATTTATATATTATTATTCACTTTATTCAATATTCATTTACTCTCGGTTACTCATTCATTATTAATTCCTAATTTACTACCACATATTTATTATTGTACATTTCTTACTATTCATCTATTTTTTATTGTTTACCTATTATTACTTTTACTTTTGTCACTATTGTCGTCAATTTAGCTAACAAATTTTCAATATTATTCATGATTATCACTACTATTCTACTATAAACAAACGCCTGAAAATTGATTTAACCACCTCTTCCAATTAAAAAAGCAAAAATATACTATGCACTGATAGATGCTTAAATATCTGATTATTTTCTTTTAAATATACATATGCATTCGCATGGTAATCAAGTTATAAATAGTGAAAGTTTATAAAGCTGTAAACAATAAAATATACATTTATAAGGCTAAATTTATATGATAAAAGCTCATATTACATTCATATAACGCGATCCACGAAAGAAAAACTACGATAAAAATATTTACATAAAGCAGTTTCAAATTAATCTTTTACACGAAATATCTTAATACTATTGAAGCAAATTTCATGAAAATATGAACATCAAGTAAAAAAAAATATTTGTAGCATTTATAACAAAAAGAAAAGACCAATGTGATTCATAGTCAGCGAACAATAAGAAAAAAGTGCATGTTCCAACGACCCTGCTTTCTTCGCAGTACCGCTTTGTACCCAGTCGTATATATGCTTCTTTGACAGGGTCATCATGCAATTTTCCCGTGCAACAATGAATTTTCCTAAAAGTTTGGAACGCACCAAACCCACGCCAATTTGCAACATTCTCGACAATTCTTTTTGTCAACTTTTCCATGATAATTGCATATCAATACACGCTAGCGTTTGTTTTACAAGACACTGCATGCTACGAGGCGGTAGTCAATCAATACATTCCCAATATGCCTCGAGATCCATTGCTTCACAGTTTATAATGCAATATCCAAAATCCATTGAAAATTTATTCGAGCTACATGTAAAAAGTACAACTTCAGAAACATTCAGAACTCTACAAATAAGCATACAAACTGTATTGGACAGAAAAGTTGTTAAAAAATTGAAAGATCGAACAACAACGGTTCCAAAGAACTGTAGTTAAATCTCGTTTTTAAAACTACAATAAAAACTATTCTTACCAAATTATGAGAGTATTGAAAACAGGTGATTTTCAGCATAAAGTCAAATAGCTGATTTCTAAAACTGAACAATTCATGGTTATATCGTTTTCTGAATAAAAACAAAATCTTCATGGTTATATCATTTTTTGAATAAAAACAAAATCTTCATGGTTATATGATTTTTTGAATAAAAACAAAATCTTCATGGTTATATCGTTTTTTGAATAAAAACAAAATATTAGTAGACAACCACTAAACAGAATCTCAAAAGATTTTAAACAATATAAAATTAAATACAAATTAACAAGAAAAAAGACTGCAAAAAACCTTAAGCAACTTTAGTCAAGTGGAAAAGCCAGAATTCTCCTATGTGAAACATTTACGACACTGTTGCCTTACTGTAAGCTTTAGATTCGCAACCAAAACAACAATAAAATAACATTAATCACAAGTTAACACGATTGATACTTACAGGAACGGCTCGCTGTGTTCGTTCCTGTTTAGTACGTTCTTTAAATTCTCTTTGCGTTCGATCAAATCGACTATTTGCACGATTTTTCGTTGCTCCACGAAACTGACCTTCAATATTACTCTTAGGACGAACAACGTAATCCTTTTGAGATGGACGTGGTACACGTGCACGCATTATAAAACCTTTGTCACCAGGGCGAGGTTCTGACAACTCCTTCTCGACATCTGAACTTTCTGATCCAGCACTAAAAATGTTTCGACATTAACTACGCTTTAAAAAGATGGTATTTTAGTGAAATATTTGGATCGAGCGAAACATTCTTCAAGTGATTCAAATTAAAGAATATCACGTTTCAAATACTGAAACCAACCAACAAAATTCATCTGCATGATAACTCATATCATTAGGAAAAAGTGATGCAAACCACAAAGCTCATTTAGTAATTAAACCTACTCCAAGCGTCGGCGCTTAGCTTCCGGCAATTGTGCATAATCACGCTGAACACGTTCATCTTTTGTAATTGAATGAAAATCCGTATCGAGCTAAAAATGGGAGATGTATTCAAACGTGATACTTCGGTATGCTGCATGTTAAATTACAGAACAACAATTTA
The DNA here is from genome assembly GCA_013365335.1 of Madathamugadia hiepei. Taxonomy (NCBI): domain Eukaryota; kingdom Metazoa; phylum Nematoda; class Chromadorea; order Rhabditida; family Onchocercidae; genus Madathamugadia; species Madathamugadia hiepei. Next base: position 4,420 of record JABVXS010001446.1, on the reverse strand, counting down.
TCAGCGCTCATTGATTATTTATATTTGAGGCTTCGTAACATTCTCTACCTAAATCACCGAAGTCTAAGAATATGAGCAATTGATTTGGATGAAATGCAAATAATTCTATTGAAGAGGTAATGCTTCTTACTTCACGCGATGCATTCTTCTGTAATCGTGTTACCTTGAAAACTATCAAAGATTTCCATCTACTCATCTCGAGTGAAATAAGCAAAAAGAAAGTCGACTTTTTGAAGACAAGAAATTTTATTATCACTAAAATAATTTATTAATAATCAAAAAATGGAGAACCGAAAAAGTAACTGACTTGGAAGATCGGCCTGGCCCAATCACTAATGAGCCGCGCAGCGAGAGCTTTGTTCTCTTTTGTTTCGCGAGGGTGTTTGTACAGCAGCATTACAGCACGTCCTAATCCAGACTGTTTCAGAGTACCTGGTTCTAACCGACTGAAATCTTGCAAGATTTTCAACAAATCTGTTCGAATTTCCAATGCAGGTAATGATTTATCAGGTAACGGTGCCAACCACTCCGATATAACATTCATCATACCATTGTCTATAAAAAAAATTCTTAATTTTTTTTTTATCATAGTATTTGGGCATCAAGCAAAGAAATCCAGGAAAACATTCATTCTGCAAAGCAAAAAATTAGAAACAGTGGCATTTAAAAAAAATTGATAAAATCATAGTTTATCTCGATTGTAGTGCACAAGATCAGTAAATATTCTAACCAGCTTACCGATAATAGCCTCCATAAAATCGTGTTTTATTAACATCACTTTTACGTATGGCAGCATTTTACGCTTCTGCAAAGCAGGCCGACGCTTCATATTAGAGTGGCGGTCGTCCTCAAATATTTTATACCGCTATTATTAGAATGCAAGCAGCTAAATATGGTAATAAACATGCATATGTATGATAGCAGATGACCAGGATCGATTTTGGAGAGATATTTTACGGTTTAAAACATTAAAGTTAAGGACAATTAAGAATATGAATCACTTCATTTTCATTTACTAAGAAGTAAAAGTTGCAAATAACACCTTTGCTGCAGCTTTCATAGCATCAATAAGCACTTTAATTTGATCATCGTAGGCTCCACCAACATCTATGGAACCATCGCGTCGTCGTCTTCTTGGTCTTCGTCGTTCTGCTTTCTTTTCACGCATCATCTTATCAAAGTCCCAAACTCGCCTACAGAATATATAATCATTGATAGACCTTCCATAAGTCATCTGGTAATATTTTTTCATTGAAAATTCACTCTGAGTCTTGATTAATGCAATCAATGGAAGTCCTATGAAATGTATACAATCTCATGGTTCAGCTACATTTATTAAGGTAAAAGTTACAAGAAAAATGATATTAGAAAAAGTTTTACCCATCATCATCGTCATTTTCATCACGAACATACCGCGGTTCATCATCATCTCCTTCTGGACCATTTTCGTCCGTCTGAAGCTCAGAGAAAAATAATGAAAGCGAAAAATACTGTAATCCGTTACTTGTTTCCAACTTCTGTCATGTTAGCCCTATGCCGATGAAAAACAAATATCAGAAGCGAAATGCTGCCTATTTTATAAATCGATTTTTTCGTGGTAACTGGAATTCAGTCCTTTATCGTGAAAAAAGCAAGCGAGATGCTAGATATTTTCTGTGCAACAAAAAGTTACTTCAAAGCTTACAAGAAGAAACCTACTTGATACTGTGCTTTAACTGTATCTTTATCTTCCTTTTCATCATCACTATCCTCTCCAAATATATTGGTCATCAATTCACCGACACCAACTTCACCATGCTCGCCTTCACCTTCCGATTCTAAATCAGCCCTGTAATAATATAAAGAACATGAACTATACAAAGATGGGGTGAAACATTCGGAACCCTACTAAAAACAACATATGTTTCTTTTCTGAAGCAAAATTATGCCGATCATAAAGTTCAAGATTTACAAATAGCAAATCAACCCAAGATTTTTTCTATGTGTCTTTCTTAAATTATCCTGATAAAATTACTTTAACTTTGTGGTTTCCGGGGCGGCATCGATATTATCTTCCTCATCACTGGATAACATGATACGCCGCGGTTTCGATGCATTGGCTTGTTTATCTGCAACATTTTTATCGTCAGCAAACAATATTTATCAAAAAAAATTTGAAAGCATTCATGAACAAATTCTTCTTAAGAATATAAAAGATTCAGTTTAGAAATAATAACTGCAGTCCGTATTTCATTCATTTACTAGCAAGAAAAGCCATGCCTTCGTCTCTATCAGAATCGTCATTTTCTTTTTCACGACTCGTACCTTCTTTGTCCATTTCATTATCTTTATCAGTGTAATTTATGTGACAATAATTATCGCTATCATCATCAATAACATCAATCTTCTTTTTTGTTTCGGAATATTGTTCCAAATTTTCATCCTGGTCAAGAGCATTTTCTTCCTTCACTTCTTTCTCAGCCCTTAACAAGAACCGTCACATTCATCAAGCTGTGAACAATGTAATAAAAACTAATGCTCCCAACTGCAAAAAAATTTTGAAATTTAAAAAAAATTTTTTTTGAAGATTATATGGCATTAGTGCTTACATCTTGCACTGAAATGTAACCCAAAAAATGCTTGAGTCCTAGTATAAAGCAATCCACATTATCTTTTCGCTATATCACGTAAAAAACAAACTCGTGCGATGAGTAACTGTCCTTTTCAAAATCATCTTCAACGACATCTTTTGAATTATCAATGTCATCATCCCTCGTTTGAGCAACCGTCTGAAACTCAAAAACACATTTATGCTCTATACTCACGATAATTTAAAATTCTCCTAACTTAAAACATTTGATTTCTTTAGCCCCTTCACATTCAAATGTTTATAAAGATGAGGCATACATAATCGGACTGAATGGGACTTGAAGGAGTACTGCCAATTTCTGATGTTTCGAGTCTCTGTTCTTCCTGACCAGTTTCAGAGATTTCAAGTCCATATCCTTCCTGACCAGTTTCCGAAGTTTCGAGTCCACATGGTCCGTGACCACTTTCGGAAGTTTTGACTTCATATTCAAAAACACCGTCTTCTTCCATCTCTGCTATTTATAGAATATTTGCAGGTTCAATACAACGATATACTTAATCAATGATTTCTACTACCAATCCAGAAAAAAAACTTTCCACAAATAACAAGAAATCGTCATTAATTTTCTCTAATCCCTACAAGAATACAAGAACATTGAATGATCATTGAATCCCGCCAAGTTAATAATTATATTTTTTGAGTGGAAAAAAAAGAAATTTAACGTGCCGGAAAATTTACAAATGAAACGAAAGTATGTGGGGAATAAAATGTTAAACCACACAACTAATCAAGTATTCATTACTCAATGATGTGATAGGTGACATAATAATGACAAATATCTCTATAATTAAAAAAAATAACCCCATGGTAAACATATCCCGGAATTTCCTAGAGAAAAAGAAATTACCACCCGACCAATAGTCATCCGTAATTCTCTCACCAAATAGCTAAACATGGCACAACGCACTCTCCACCGGTGCCGTTGTGAAATTGTAGAATTTCAGATTAAAATGTTTCTCTGTAAAAATTTGATTTTAATTGATTCCAATAATCATAACTTTAATGAAATATGTTTATCATTCCAAATTTTTAAATGCAAATGCAAAATTATTTTTAGGTAAACAATTTGTTTATTTTTTTCATACTTTACCGTTTCAACATTATCAGAAAATTTGCTATTAATCAATTTCAATAAAAAAATTGATAATAAACTTAATGAAAAAATTACGAATAATTAATTTCAATGTTAACAGCAATTTTCGTAAAATATCTTTAACATAAACATTTTGCTTATTTTCTTTTATTCCACCGTTCTAACTTGATGAGGCAAATTTCCATGAAATTAATTTAAAATAAATACTGTTTCCATGATGAGAGCCCTATAGTGGCGGAGAGTTTAGAATGGTGTGAGTTCAATGCGATATTTTTCATTCAAAATATTGTAAAAGATTTCAGGTAAATATTTTTCTCATATTCCTTTCATGTCCAAATAATTAGTCATTAATTAGTTTTAATAATAAAAATAATTTTGATGAAATTTAATTAATTTCAAAATTTGAAATATATTTTGGTCAAACAATTTGTTTATTTTCTGTCTTTGTCAACTTTATTTTTTTTCTTTGTTACCTCCTTAACATCTCAAAGTTATTTGCAAAGTCATATGAGCATGATCAATGTAATCTTATCATTGTTGTTATATCACGATAAAGACCCTCCGCATTGTGAGAGCCTTACAGTGGCGGAGAGGTTTGAATGGTATCACTAGACAGTGTTGCCCACCTCACGTTGAGGATGTCACATCAGGATTTCACAATACTCACCAAAGTGCTCTTCACGGGATCTCTTGGGCAA
>JABVXS010001445.1:0-14746 GCA_013365335.1 Madathamugadia hiepei | reverse complement strand
CTAAAGTTCGTAATAGAACTGATGGCCGATAATGAATGACAGCTGGATATTGAATGCGTTTGCAATTGAAGATGATATACACATATGGTGGAAGTCGAAGGAGAGAAAATTTCTTGCATATTTGTTGATATATTTGAAAATTCAAAGACAGCAAACCGAAACTTGGTTCAAAATGTATTAGCCGTAGTTTAAGCAATGTTATCCAAAATTGCTAAAATAAAAATGTAGATTCAATTTTTTACTGAATAGTATTTGGTAGAACTTTGCTCTCCATTATATCAGGCTCTAAATCCATTTATCAAATCGCATTTGCAAAAGTCATTTGTGACGTTAAAAGCGATTCGCCTAACCAGCGAGTGACTTAAAGACAATGTTTAACACAACTTCTTCCGAGCAAGCTGGCAAAGGAGTTGTTGGGTCGACAGGAGAAAACTCATTGAAAAATCTGCCGAATATTCACCATTTTATATTGGAAAACTTATTGTAAATTTAGGTACAAAGTTTCAATGCCGAAACATTGTTTATTTCTTTCTTGCCGTATCACAATTCTAATATATTTGGGCGATTATTGTCATTACTCGACTTAAAAGGATTGGAATATGACTGGGTCAAAGAATATGCCAGTTCAGAAGCGCCTATTCCAATGACAAAATTGGTTGTTATTTGTACTTCAAGAAATCACTCGTTACTCTCTCTTGTATTCAACCATATTGAACGTGTCATAGAGGTTGGATTTTTTTGTTTGTTATTGTCTTATCTATCACTTTTACTGCGTAATTAGATTGGTAGATCGGTTATAATTTGATCAAACTGCATTTACCCCAAGCCACAGTGTAATGAGAGGATTATATGCGATATATAAGTGAATGCTTTCCTTCGATTTGCTTTGCAATAATTTTGTCAAAAGTTTTGGCTGCAGTAACCCTTTTTGGAGGTAGGCTGGGTAGTCATATTAATAAGGTTTTCACGAATGTAATGAATTTATTATAAAGTTTTATTTAGTAAATGATCATTCTTTTCCGCCTTTTTTTTCAGTTATTCAGTTCAAAGTATGTGGAGACTAAATTGCCACACTTATTCACCTTTTTTGCCTCTATTTCTGTGCACGTTTTGGCAAAATGCGATACGACGGATGCTTTAGTCTCTAAAATGTTGCCATTCTTGGCGAAAGGTTTAATGTAAGTTCATATTTTGCCTTCGTATTGGCAATTTTTCATATGTTATCCACTGCTCCACGAAGGATTTTAGTGATATATATTCCTTTTTGTGTTATTGTTCTGAATCGAACAAATTTTTATTTTATTCAGTGGCGCTCCAACATTCATTCATCAGAAGAAATTAACGCTTTTCAGATCAGGTTTAGTCTCACTACGGTTGGCATGTCTTGCTGTAATAAGCCAGCTTTGCTTAAATGCAAAGTTAGTCTCCAACAAGCTTGACCCAATGATTAAGCTTATTTTTTTGAAATTGGACGATTATACGATTAAGGAATCAATTGACACTTTGGTAGTGATTTGTCAACGTCAAGAAATAACCAATTTCCCACTAACGTAAATTTCGTCACGTTTTCTTTGTTTTTATTATGGCGAAGTCATGATAGCCATTGCTGTTTAATCTTTTGACCTTCTTTTGGATGCTGCGCATTTTTTCGTTTCTTTTCGCAGTTCTAAGATGATACATGTGATTCACAAAAATGTGTTCAACTTGCAGTGTGAAAACTGCGTCAAAGGTTGTTAGAAAGGATGATTATCTGCATATTTCGGAATATATAAAATCGTTATTTTCCGTTACGGATATGCGAAAATTTGTTGAAGCATTTGCGCGTACATTTATTCCATTGCTGTCGAAATGTGGTAATTTTTCTTGCATTTTCTGACTTTTCCTTGATCTTGATCAACTGATTAAATATTTCGTAAAGAAATTTTTTTTAAATGAAAAAGTTGGGACGATTTGTATTTTTTGATGTTTAGGAAGCAACACTAACTTTTGAGAAGTTTCACCATTTTTACAGATAAGGATGAAAAATCGGTGGAATTATGCAATTTCTGCGTCAATTGCTTGGATTTAACCGTGTTGAATAATCGGATATCTGAATTAATTGTGAGCTTGGTATTGGAATTAATGTCTGAAATGGGTGGAGCTGAAAAAATTTCAGAAGTTTTTTACAAGCATATGCGCGGTTTAGTGTTTAGGTTTGTTTCTTTTTGTAAGTCTGGAGTACCGGTGTACTCGGTGTTACAAATTATAACGGCAGTTTTTCACATTCTTTGATATTCATTTGCACATGCGCGTGACCAGAGCAGCATAATTTGGAATGGTGGAGTTTGACATAGTCTGTGATGTGATCGATGAATCATTTTAATGATCTGACTTTATAATGGAATAAGTATACTGCGGAGCTCAGCTGGACGTGATGCAGAGAATTTATTGTATGATATAAGTACGGTCAAGAGATATATTGCTATGAATTACAGCATTTTTGAGTTGTCAAGCGTCAAAACGTGAAGTTGATATAGATTCAAAGTTTTTAGTTTAATATTGATTTTTATCAAAAATTTATATGGTGTGAATATGAATGTAATTCTAGATTTCCAAATGCTTTTGCAACAGTTGGCTCGGAATGGAAAGTGCGTGATGATAGTGTTTACAAGATGTTGCTGAAAGCTTGTAAATTTGAACAGTACGAGGTATTGCTGCTTTTTTAATACAAACATTATGTTCGTATTTCCTCTTGTAAACACTTATGTATCCTTATGATTTCCCCATTTTCTCTGTTCGTAAATTAATAAGAAACTAATTCGTTTGAAGAGCATTTTGCTTATCATTTATCACTAATTTTTATGCAATGACTTAGTTATAATATATTGTTTAATATTATTTAGATTGAATCTTTTGAAGTGGCTACGGTGGAGAAAAAAAAGCGACGTAAACGTCATAGCAGCACTAAAAGTAGTACAGGTGAAGAAGAAGATGAACGTTCGTCTGTTATTTCCAAGCCTCCACTGAAAAAAAAGCGACCAGAAGAAATCAAGGTAATAAACTCATTTTTAAAATGACTATTTACCATGAATTAACCACACAACTCTTTTTTTTTTGTGGTTGATAAAATATAATTTAGTGACAATAATTTTCAGCAAGAGCAACTGAATTCAGTTCGTGAACCACCTAAAATTGTATTCAAAGGTGATCCTCTGGAAGAGTTGATTGATATTATTAAGGCTGAAGATTGGTCTCTTGCTGAAGTAGGTCTGAAAGTAGGTTTTTTGATGACTTATGCCAATTTTAAAATTTGGATTATAATCTAATTTTGGAAGACATGGGAATATATGTCTCGGTACATAAACCATTTTGCATGTCAAACTTTGTTCTAAAACAACCTGCTTCATGGTGCTGATCTTTGTCAGTTTTATTTGTGTGATGTGAGATCCTCTGATCAGAAGCTGTAAAATAAAAGTAGTAACTCTTTTGTTTTTTTTTGTTGCAGTTAAAATTATTTCAGAAATTAACTACGCCGTCATATATCAAAAACCATGTATCATCTGAATTTGAAATATTTTTCTCAAAAATGGTCGCTATTGCATTAGGAGAAGGAGCGTTTTTGAAAGCTGCAATAAAGAATGCCTTATCACAAGTGAGTAGAATTTCTTTCGCTTCTTTTCAGTTCTTTCGGATACTTCTGCAGAAATTATGAATTTTCTCTATAGTTCTGTTTAATTTTGCTGAAGTTAGGATAGTGTGCCCAGGTGACAGATGCTGTCAGATAATTTGTTCCTTGTAGCTGAAAGTTAACTATTTATTATTGTCATTTTTGTACAGTTACCGGTGGAGGCCGATTTCGCACTTTCTTTATTGAAACCTTATACTGCGACGAAAAATGCCAGACGAAATCGTGATATGTGTCACTGGTCTTGTTTTAAAAATGAAGATACGGGCAAGTTTGAAAATCGGCGTCTTTTTGTTCTCGAATTACTGCTTGTTCATCGTACTCTTCAACCATCTGCCAAACTGTTCTATAAACTTTATGAAATTTTGGAAGAGTGAGTCGACTTTTTGAAACTTGATGTTTTTTGTTTTTTGAAATACAATAATCGTTTTCCGGAGCGTAATGACTATTTTTGGAGTAATCAGTAGATACGTACTCATCACAAAAAACTGTTTGTGAAATAAATCAAAACCCTATTAGCCGATTTCCCGTTGGATAAGAAATTTATATTTATAGAGTTATGAAAAAATCTGATGACGACAGTCAGTATTTGGAGCAGCTGGTTATCAATTTAACTGTATGCTTGGTTAAAAACCCTCGTCAGTTTATTTCCTTTTTTTGTGTTTTTTTTTAAATATTACACATACAAAAATTTTTCAAATCATTAAAAATAGCTAAAATATAGTTGTAACTTGAACAAACTATCTGTTGCATGGAATGGTTTTAATTGCCAATGGCTATTTCTTGTTTACATTCAAACTATTTCGTTTGTATCGAAGCATTTGTCTTGTCTTTTAGCTTTGTTTTTTTTGTTTATTCCATTCCGCTCAATTTACTGATGCCCATATCTCACTGCCCTTTTCCTTTTTGTAAGATGTCAGTTTAGAAAATCATCTTAATTATCTTCATTCTTTTATATCCAATTGTGCTCTGTATTTTAGGTGGTTATAAAGTTTTGGTAGAGGATTTGCAACTAGATACAGTTGTTGATATTGTTCGTCACACTCAAAATCATCGAATTCTGCGAGATTGTTTGCAGTTGCTTACGTGTGCTGTTACTGTTTCACCAGTAGGCATTTGCAGTTCTTTGCTAAAATTCTTCAACATTGAAATTTTTAAAGTTCACATTAGGAAGTATAAAATTGATAATTTTTTTAGACAGTAATTTGTGTATTGCAGAAAAAGGTATTGACACATCTAATGTCGGTTTATACGTTTATGGGGGATGGAGTACTCAAGAAGGATAATGATTTAACATTGAGTGTAATCGAAGAGACGTTGAATGTGTTATTTTCGACTATTTTGAGCGAAAAGGTTCTATTAGAAAGCGCTTTAAATTTAATTTTTAATAACTTAAAGTCTGAATTTTTTATTTTACAGAGAACTTTTTCCAATAATTCTTTAATAATGATATTTGAAAATTTGAAAATTGTCAAGTCTGCAAATTTGTATTTATATTTTAAATTATTTGAAAAATTATCGGGATTCAACTTTGTCATTTTGATTGTTCCAGGATCAACTATTTCACGAACAACTGGTAACGACTTCTCGGCTGTTTGCAGCTTCGATTACCGATATACCAGCTCATCGACGTGATAAAATTTTGCGTGCTGTTGCTCATTCTGCTGGAGCACACTACCTTTGGGCAGTGATTGCAATTCTTTTTGAGCGGTACTGTCTAAATTGGCCTAAAAAAGCAGAAGGTTTGTTAAAATTTGATAAATGTATATTATATTGATTCCACAATGGTAGTAGGATTACAGTACATGAAATGGAAAAAGTGCCAAGTATGTTGTTTCTTCTGTATGCTTGAAACTGTATTGTTGATAATATCAAACTTGAGCTATTTAGTCCAGAACTCATAATTAGCGATTCTTCTTCAGATTTATCACTTCCCGTTTAAAGAATAATGTAAGCAGCTTTCAGGTCGAACCTCAGCTGAATTGTACGAAGAAATGTCGACCGTTATGGTATCAGAATATGATGCAGTGGAACAGCTCTCGTGCACAGCAAATATGATAAAATATATTATTGATTTGGGAGGTGATTTCTCACTTCATGAAAACCAGTCTGCAAGTGCTAGTCAAAAGGAGAAATTTTTGTCGAAAATATTCGACCGAACGAAACACTCAGTACAGAAATTACGACATTACCGTTTTGTCATACTGGGTTGGATTGCTAGGCTTGTGGAAAGCAGCGAATTCAAAGTAAAGGTAGTATATCTTTTTGATTGTTGCGCGAAACGTAAAAGGTTAATGCATATAAATAGAGTTAATTGTTCTGTTTTTCAAGCTTCAATTTTCTCATTTTCAGTTGGCAGCCCTTGGTGACGAATCATATGATAGGCTTCTTGAAACTGCCAAAGTACTTCTGTTTCGGTCTGTTGAGCTTGACGATTTCGTAACAGTGGAGGCAGCAGATGCTGAGAAACGTCATGTGCAAGAAAATTCATTGGAACAAAATGCAAACAATGTTAAATATTGGATTGCTGTTGCATCACGCGCTGATATTGTCATTGATAAGGTTCATTTCTTGCATTATGAACTCAACATATCTGAACTAATGAAGAAACCCGATTCCGAAAACTACAAAATTACAAAGAATTTTCGAAATTAGCAACTCTCACATTACTTCGAGTTCTCACAAATTTTGTATCTTTGTTTTTTCCAGAGTGGAAAATCTCATTTCAGTTTCAAAATTTACTCCCTAGTAATGTTTGCGGGCATATTGTGGTGGGTGTTCTGGAGCAAACCGCAACGATGCCAAAATTGAGAGATCGAGCGCTACGGTTTCTAAATGCCAAACTGCAACAAGATGGTTCACATATTTGTACGGTGAAAGTGGATCACTTGAATAGCTTGATTGCAAAATTTAACTCTTGGCTGAAACCGGTTGGCGAACAATTTAATGTTAGTCTAAAGAAAATTATGGTTTCCATCAATCGTCCTCGTAATGAAAAACCACAGTTCGATCTTTTTCTGTTTCCTGTTATAATGATGTCTAAAGCATGAATGGATTCCGCAGTCATAGTGACAATGTTGTTTTAGATTGATTTATGCCAGAAAGCTGCCCATACGCTGAAACTAGTGGCACGTAATATGACTCCTTCAGGAGATTTCATGTTGTTATCTGAAACTCTAGAATTAACTGTGGAATTGGTAATTTCGATTTTATGCTGTGTTTATTAAAGATCTTTCTGTGGCATGATAATTTAGAAGTTTAAGAGATTGCTTAATAATTCTGAATGAAAAGATGTACAGTCCGAATCCTAAATTGTGCAGTGGGATTTATCTCAAGGCCGTTTAGCAAACTTTTTATCAGCTTTAAGCACTTTTTCCTGCTGCTTATTACTTTTCATATTTTAACTTAAATTTGCAGCTTAATGATTGGAATAAGTACGATGAAGCAATGACCGGTAGCTTGCTTTTGTTAGCTGGTGAATTGATGCGTTTTCAACGTGTGAAAAATTCTATTTTATATTCAAACGCCTTGACGAGCATCTGTAATGAAATTCTCTTTGCGGTACTGGAAACGCAAGAATTAATCGGAAATCAAAGTAATCAGCGTTCTAGTCCGTCAAAAGACGGTATTTTAGAAGGGCGAAGACGTCGCACCCAAAATTCGATGAGTGGTCGACATGTTGGTAAGTAATAGTTTTAGTCTTGATTGAAAGGAAAAATTTTATGATTTTAAATATGAACTAGAAGATTGAAGAATAGTAAAAGGAAAGTTATGCACTGCTTAAGGTTTTATATTTTCTTATGCTATTCAATTTTGTTGACTTTATTCATGGCACATTCTTCAATCTTATGTTTATGTAAATTTGCAGCAAGCAGTGATGCACTATTGATTTGTTCTCTGGTGTGTTTACAACGGATTTTAGAAAATTTTGCTGAATTTATTTTCAAGAATCTGCCACCTATTCTCATTATTATCTCACGTCTATGTTGCATATGTGATTACACACCCTCAACGGTACTTTTTTTCAAGCTTTTAATCGTCTCGAAGTCGGCTGTAGTCATTCGTAATCATAATTTGCAGTCGATAAATGGCGAAATTCGTTTTTTTGATAAGCTTGCTTATTTGAATCTTAAATAGAATCTCAGTCGTCACATGCTTAAAATCTCATTTGCGGACTGTGATGGATGTCAAAATTCCTTCATCTTTTACGTGAATATGATTTACAAGTGGCAACAAGTTTATTCGACTTGAAGAGCTACCTTCACATTTATTTTACAAGTTTAGTCAGGATTATTAGGTATTCAACACTTAAAGAGGGAAACGGAGGCTTATGTTTTATCACTGAAGATAGCAATTTTAGGATGATTACATTTTCGTTAAAGCAAAGAATTAGTTAATTTTTTTTTTGTTGTGCAACATATTGCAGGGAAATAGAAATGAAGATAAAGACGGTTTAGAAAATGAAGATAGTAATTAAAGCAACCTTCTGCTTTATGGACTCTTTATCCGGGGAAAAAAACCTCATATTAAAATTTTTTTTTCAGGATTGTTCCACTCAAACTTTGCAATCGGCGAATAAGTTTTCAGTTCTTCAGCAGCGAATTTCCCATATTTGTCGCTCATTAACAAAAATGGAGCTAAGGATAGTTTTAGATGCTTTTGATGAAGCCTGCAATACTTTAATAATCGAGCCGGCAAGTTTCATTTTTCATTTTATTTAGTATTTTATTTATTATATAGATTTGTTGAATCAAACGTGAAATAAAAAGCAATATATGTGTAGCCGGTACTCTGAATGAAATCAATGTAGAAGTGGTTGTATTTAATTTTTTTATTCCTGTTGAATCTTTTTCATAAAGGACTCGAATACTTCTTAGCAAAGTTTTTAAAAGCTGGGTTGTATTTTCATAAATTTTGCAGCTTACCATTCTCAAAAGGTCATACATTCTTATGGCTAAAATGACTGTTCTTAAATTGAATGAAAAACTTCTCGTGGAATATCCGAGAAATTATTTTCAAATTTGTTAATTATTTTATTTCTAGGCACCTGCTGGTATACTTTTCAAAGTGTTTTCATCGAATAATCATATTAAAAATAGAGAAAAATTGCTAAAATTTGTTGCTCGCGTGTGCGATATTTGTTTTCATGGTCTTGATGTGCGCTCAATTAATGCTAAATTAGGGGTATGTTACTTGGATTTGCAAATAATTTTCAAATATGATTTTATCCTTTTCTTCATCGCTTTGTTTGCTGTGATTTCATATCATTTGTAAATTGGATTTACAAGAGCTGTTTATTTTGCAGGAAAGTGATGCGATCGATAATTCAGAGCTAATGATTATCGATAGCTTCTTGGAAGTTATTGATAATTTATCCGAGAATGAGTTTCGAACGGTGGCGAAATCCTTTCATGCGCGTTTGCAGGATGCTATGTCACTGGATGCCAAAGTAGAAGTGCGATATCGTTCAATTACAATATTTAAATTTCTTAATCGGTGGGTCGTTTCTCAAAATATAATAGCAAAAGAAAGGTTCCAGAAGGTTTCGGATAATTTTTACCGTTAATTATAATATTTCGATTGTAATGAATTTTTTGTTTAATGTTCTCAGTGCTACCGTATGTATTAAAAGATTGTTTGTTTGCCAGATTTTGTTAACATATTCATTTACAGTAACAAACGGTTAATCATTATTTTGCTAGTGAAACATTTTATCTGGTTCCAATTCATATTATTCAATAATTTTGAATACGCATAAGTTTGCGAAATATCTTTAATTTAATACATTATTCCAGCTTCTACGAATCCTACAAAAATTTATCACTACCACATTTTGGTCGATTTTTTGGTTTTTTACCAGATATCTTTTCCCGATGCAGTTCTCACAAATCCGGTATCATTTTTTTTTTTATATATCTATTTTTTAGTTTGACGCTTTGCCTAAGTAACGTTATTTTTGTGTAGATTCCCAGTCACTGATATTCTATAATGGCGACGATTCAACCAAAGCTGCTGGTAACTCAGTGAATCATTTGTTGACCAGTGTGATTGACTTCATAACAAATTGTGCTCGTCATCCGGCATTTTTAACTTTGTTAGTTGTTTTGGACTTTTGTTTACTTGTCTTATTAACTTTCTTGGTGATACCATTAATGATTCCTATAGGCTAAAATCATTGCTTCGTTAATTTTAGCTGAATGAGTCTGCAGTAAAGCTTTCCCACATTGATTCGTAAGTTTTCAGGGAACGCGCAAAAGCCGTATTGGATTTGTTAGTAGATGAATTGGAAAATAAAGATATACCGGGTCATGAGCTTCGTTGCGTGCCACATCTAGCTGATTGCTTCTATAATATTGTAGAATGTCAAAATGAAGTTCTCATGGACGTCGTCAATAAAATCATGTTGAAAACACGTAGTCAAAGTTCGAAGGTGCGGTTTTTTGTAGAGAAAATAGGAACTGATGAGTCATAGGGTTTTCCTAATGTTACAATATTCAACATTCAAGGTTAAAATTGATCATTGAAGGATGGAGAAGTTAATTTATCCAAAACTTGATCTCACATCTTTTCTTTTCATGAGCAGTTTGATCCATCGTTTGGTCAGTACTTCTGAATTTCAATGAGAACTTAAAGGTCAGAATATCATATGAATTACGGTTATTTCTAGATTCGTTACCGCACTTTATTGGTTCTGGAACGGTTATTCGATCGTATGGGTGATGCAGTTGCACCAACATTACCATCCGTGCTACCATTCTTAACCGAACTTCTTGAAGGTTATTTTTTTTGTGATTTGCAAACTTTTTTGTTTCCGCGTTTTTTTTCTGTCGTTTATTTGTCTTATTTTCAGATGACAACAGGAAGGTTGAAACACAATGTGATGCAGTAATTGGCGTTTTGCGAAAGAAGTTTGGTGAAGAAATCACTGACGGATACGCCTGATTCTTTGACCTCTGTATTGTTGTATTTTGTTTATATATGTTGAATTTTTGGAGAACTACATCATGCCTGTCGAAAAGTGCTTTTGAGGTTTATCCACAATTCCTTAATTCGCTGTAAATTTAAAGAGGAAACAGTATTGGTTATTCCGTTGCCTTCTGTTGTTTCATATTCATTGTATTTTTATTTCATTGATATTGTTAAGTTTGTCAGGTTTTGAAACTGGTAATGTTTTATTGATATTGTTAAATTTGTCAGGTTTTAAAACTTTTTTTTGGAAACGATTTCACTGCTGTGTGTTATATGCGTCACTGTTGGTAAATAGGTTCCAACAGGTAGAAGAAATACCGAACATATTGAAATATGTTATGGCATAAAAGGTGATTATTAAATTGAGTGGTAAACGACGTCGTTAGTCGGTGCGAGAATGTTTGCTAAAATAGTGATATTTTGTCAGTGAAATGGTTTAAGTATTTGAAGATGCTTGTGTTAAGGCGACATTGTTGCCTATGTTTTAGCATTTATAAGTTGAAATAAATATTAAAACAATTCTATCCCGAAGTTTTCTTTTATTCGGAAAGTTTTTTTCCTTTTTTCTCATGTAGTTTATCAATTTCGACAATGTCGTTATGCTACCTGGTACATCAATCAAGCTAGTAGTTTTCAAGATGCCCTTTCTTCCGTTATTTCTTTCGATATAATCGAATTGTAGTAAATAATTAAAGGCGGTAAACAGCTGTAGATAATCAAGTAAATGACAGTATTCAACTGCAATGAAGAGAACAGCAAACACTAAAGTGAAATTACAATGAATAATAGTTGATAGTACAGCATAGGTTTTAGCAATTTAGTACAATTGAATAAATGAATTTCCTAATTACTTTTTAAAAATAAAAGTCCGATGGATAATTGTAAAAAAAAGTCGTTATGAGAAGGATCATCAGAGAATGAACGTAGGAATAATGAGCTTTTGAATAGATACAAGACAGGAGTAATTTGAGGATTAAAATGACATTTAAAATTTTAAGCAAGCAAGATTTTAGGATTAAAATAACATTTAGTATTTTAGGCAATCAGTTTGCTGTTCTGTTCCATAAATAAAATAAGCTAATTTAAATAACATTAATTTTTAGCGATGTTTATTCAAAAATTATTGTTGCTTAATTATTCCGACAAATTTTTATTGCTTCATCGTTTCCAGTTTACAACGATCATCATCCCTCGGAGTATAGTTTTTTCTCATAGAATTTTCAAAACGCTAATGTCAAGTGGTAATTTCAATGAATTTGGTGTCAATGTCGAAGGTGACTTTAACTTTCTTTTTTTAAATTTAGATTTTTCCACTTAATTATATCAAAATATTTAGAACTGTGAGCTTTTTTTGATTTAATTTGAATATTGCTTTTCTAAATATGTTTGATATGTGTGAGATTGATAAACTAATAAATATGCATTGATAAATTATTTAAAATTGAAAGTAAAATACCACTGTAAAATTATTTCAGTATCATAAATTTCAATAATTTATCAATGTTTGATTTAATTTTCAAGTTTGATGGATTTTTTGTTTGTTTATTTTTAGATCAGTTCTTTTTGTTTCTAGGCGAATATGTCAAATGTGTTTGCTTCAGTTTTTTAATTCAAAATTAATTATATTTACAGATCTACGGAAACCGTACTGTAATAAGGAAGAACCGTTCTTTTTGGAGGAGAATTTACCAACGAAAAATCCAGTTGAACTTTTTGACATTTGGTTTCGGAGAGCTGCAGAAAGCAAGGATGTAACATTTGAGGAAGTAAATGCTGTTTGTCTTTCAACTGTAAGAATTTTTTTTTCTTTGCTTTTAAACTATTATTTTTGTTTCTGTCTCCTCTCTTTCTTTTTCCAATAGATTTCTCAAGTAATTTTTAAACTGCCGCATCTTTTCCTCTCAATTATTTATCTCTAAATTTTAAGCTTTTCTTTTTTATTTTTTCGCGATAAATTTATTTCAATTTTCCGTAAATATACTCCATTTTTTGCTTTTAATCATATTAATAGTTATTAATGAAAGATTGATTAATCAATTTTCTAGGTGTGCAACAATCAGCCTAAATCACGAATGGTTTTAATGAAGGGATATGATAGGGAAGGTTTATGCTTCTATACACATTATAATAGTGCGAAAGGAATTCAGATCGATAAGAATCCCAATGCTTCCATGCTATTTTACTGGCCTCATGTTGATAGACAAGTAATTTTATCAGATTTTCATCATTTAGGAATTGTACAAATTCGAGTATCTAGGAGAGTAAATGAAGTTAAAGCCGAATTTTTAGGACTCATTAGCCATTGGTTTAGTGATCTTTTTTGTTCAGAAATTTATTGAACCACTTGTATTGAAATTAATATGTTGCTGCCAGACAATTTATTTATCAACCGCGGAATAATATGTAGAATCAAAAAAAACAGCAGGATAAATGACGCTAGAACAAATACTAGGTAAGGAATAGACATGAAGTAGTGTTCGGATCGCGTTTGAGACGTTCTGTTACAGAATGAGCTTTTTGGGGATAATTTCCTGGTTTATATACGGAACAGTTTTACATCACTGCATTGCATTATTGCACCTGATGGTTATTAAAGGATTAAAATTTTTGAAACAAAGATTATTTTTTATAATTAACAAGACATTTTATTTTGTAATTAACAAAGACTTACAATTTTTGTAGTCAACAAAGATTTACACTAACATTTACAAATGCTTTGTAGCGGATTTATAATTTTTCGGCAAGAAAAGCTTTCGAAATTAGATTAATGACTCATAGCATTTCGGTTTTGAAGACACCACTGAAAAGCATGCTACGTTTCGGGACTGAGCAAATTTTCTGTGATTTTTATGTCTGTTTGTTTAGTAATAATAATTGCTTGTATTGTTTGTTAAGCCAAGTTGCAAATTTTGTTTGAAGTTATTAAAAGCAAAAAAAAGAAAAAAATTAAGGTTCGAATGGAGGGTAAATTAGAAAAATTACCTGATGAAGACGCAGAAGCATATTGGTATCGTCGGCCATTGAAAAGTCGGATTGGTTCTAAACTCAGCCAGCAAAGCAAGGTTATTCCTAATAGGCAGGTTAGATCTTATTCGTTGGATATTACTTCCTTATCTACTAATGTTTAGCCTGTAAGCTTATTACGCCAATCATCGTTTTAATTGAAGAATGAAAGGGAATGTTGCTTTCTACAGTTCACTAAAAGTGTAAAAATGAAAATATTTCGGAAAGGTTTTCTTTCCAAATCTGTTTCGAAATTCAAATTATTTGCCAATTGACAATACATGAATGAATGTGTCATGGAAGCAAAGCGATTTCGATAATTTTATTTTTCAAAATTATCATTTCTGTTCCTTTGAATCAAATTTTGTAATATTTACTTTTAAATTATTTATTTTGCTTGTTTCTATTAAAGAAAATTTCAAATTTTTGACTGCGCAATGAATTTGGTTCCACTTTTTTTTTTTTAATTTGTCAACTTTTACAGTATTTGAATGATAAAAGAGTAGAACTGGAAAAAATTGCAGCCGAAAAAGGTGAAAAAGCAATCACTAGACCAGAGGATTGGTGAGAATTTCATTTAATCCAAACTCCATCTAGATTATCTTTAACTGTTTGTAAACATTAGCTAAGTACTCGTCAAAATTGTTATAATCAACAGTGAATATTGATTTTTTTATTTATATTTATAGGGGTGGTTATAAATTGCATCCAACTTATTTCGAATTTTGGCAGGGTCAATCTGATCGGATCCATGATCGTATTGTATTTGAAAAAAGAACGGATGGAACGGGATGGTTGATTGAGCGTCTTTCACCATGAAAAGCGATTTTCAAGACCATTTTGATTAATCCAGGAAAACTGTATAATTCACCCACAAATGGTAATTGTCACCATAGAGCTGCTTAAGCGTTACAAATTAAAATAAACTTTGAAGCTACAGCCTGCGCTCCCAAATATGTTCCTTGATGCAAAAAAATTGAAATTTTCTTTTTTCTTCAAAAATATTTCATATGTAAATGTAAGAATTTTTATACATTATTAATTGAAGTTACTAGAATAAAATTTGGAAGTTTGTAGTAAAGAAAGGGAAAAAGGATAGAAATGAAATGA
>JABVXS010001444.1:0-14753 GCA_013365335.1 Madathamugadia hiepei | reverse complement strand
GTCCATAAGCCAGAAACCCTTGCTCATCATGATTCGCATATACCAGGTGTTGTCCATGCACGTCATCGTTGGAGTACACGCTAGCATTGAAGTTACCTATATTTCACTTATTCAATTTCCCAATTATTATCCACATTAAATTCTACTGAAAGTTTTTTTTTCTCACTTTCGGTGGATTTGCCCTTTTCTCAGCAAACTCTGGCAAGTTTAAAAATATGAAGATTTGAATTGAAATTTAAAATACAATTAAGGTATGTATTGTACAGCAGAATGCTTTTCTTTGCACATACACGGCACCTGATGCAAAGGGCGAGATATTGCGCTGGATTAAGCAAGAAATTACTTTGTCCAGCAAATTGTCAAAGCCGTTTAAGGTTCATAGCTTTTTCTATTGATAAGATTGGAACTGATTCGATTGGAAATTACTAATAATATTGTTGGAATTCACGTAGAAATCAATAGGAGGAAGGAAAGAAATTAAGATTGAGCATGATTAGTCGGTCATCTACGAACTTCAGGTTGTATTTCGAGTACGAAATATTCATACACCATTGGATATTGTGGCCATCGATGACGTGGAATACAGAAACGATCCTCCAGAAGCATTGGTATCACGGGTTTGTTTCGTATCTCATCAGCCAAGTACTTTTTTTTAAAAACAATAAATGCTTCTTTGTTCTCCTTCATAACGTTGAAACCCTCCAGCATTCCACCTTAAGGAATTAACTCAGTTACACCTTAGAATGTTCATTTAGAAAAGATTGAAAAAGGATATTTTGTTGTCCTGATTATTTCCATCTCATTGAACCTGTTTACATTATCTATCGGATTTAAATAATCAAACTGAATTAAAATTATGAAGCAAGGGGAGGGAGGTCAAACGAACTTCCTGACCATCAATTGTCACAAATGGACTCGTGGATTCGTCCCTTCCGTACTAAATTTGCATTTTGTTACCCGTTGATATTATACTACTGATAAGTCAATGATACTTCTGTTACAGATTTCTAAAATGTCCCCATCAAAGAGACAAAAAGCTCCAACTTCATGCCTTCCGGTTCACTGCACATTCATCAATTCATCGTGTGCATGGTATTTAGCTAAAGTTAAAAGAAAAGCGACAGTTTCCAATCTCTTAAAATTTTAAGCATTCCATCCTGAGTTTTACTGTCTTGATTGGTTTTTTTACTCCGTCTCTTTCACTGCTTCATGAGGTTGGACTGAATCTTTTCCGGAGATTGTCCAGACTTATAAAATTCAGGGCGCTAGAAGCTCCATGGCATCTATTAGAAGGCAATATAGCCATGGATAGTGAAGGTGAAGGCTTAGCAAGAAGTGGCTTGTTTGTGGTTCCTGCTGAAGCATTTTTTGAAATGGATGTCTGGATGAGGTAAAAAAAGTTATCATTTGCCACAACATTAACAGGAGGTGACGGATGACCATGACAATCATTAACAATGTCACGAATAGAAAGTGACAATTTCATCAACAAAAGATTTTTTTCTTTTCGGTCTTTTTTTGTCAGCGACCCATACTATACTAATTTAGTGACAATGCTTCACTGACTGTTTTGGAAAATACGGAGAACAAGTTGATGATTTGGAATCGCAAAGGACCGTACAGTGGAGACCGTTGGAAACGTTTTCGAATTCCTATAAAGGCAAGGGAACAAGGGACCCAAGTGTTGCTGAAAGGAATAGTCTCAATAAATAACTTCATAATTGTTTCTAATACTAAACTTGTGGATAGTAATGGAAATGAAATTAGCTGCGGTAAGTTACTTTCATTTCTGTGGATCAATCGAATTTGATGATAGTGAAGGTCATCGACATCGATTTCAATCAATTCAAATGACCTGTTGCATGCAGATAAGGTTGTACCATTAAGGTTGTGACTTCTTGCAGATGCGGATGCTGCAAACTCCGTCAAATCCCACTACAACAATACAGAAAGGTTGACAGCATTCCAGCAGCTGCACATAAAGCAGGTTGCTATAAGTTTTACCAGCAAAATTAAAAAAAAAAGAGTGGATAAAATGGATTTGATGGATAAAGTAAACAAAGCAAAAAGTTAGGAATTACAGATGGCACCAACCACAATGGTCCTGATGGATAAAAATAACGAAGCCAACGGTTTATCAATCGATAACATCATGCAGAGAATCGACACCCACCGTGGAACAGCCTATATTGCACCAATGATAAGCCCAAATCATTTCTTAGCTTCCAATTTAACACTCAAAGAAATCCGGAAATCAATATTTTCAAATGACAAAGTTTGGCAACTTTTAAAGAATCAATCTAGACTTTCATCCAGAATGACAGATAATCCTGTGAAACAGCGACAACACAGGCTAAACGCCACTCTTCCAATACTACCAATTCGAAAGCATGGTGGTTTTGAGCAAAAATCTGTGACCTTAACGCAACCGTTTCCAGAAAAGTTCTACACTGAAAGTGATCCTTCCTTAGGTTGATCTTGACGTCATTTCCGGGCTTTAGGCATGTTCATCTGGAATAAGACTCTTTGTTATGACATCAATCAAACCTGAATAGGCAATGAATCCTGAAGTTTTATTAAATTAAAGCTGAGTTTCCTGTGAAATTTAGGATCTATTATAAATGATTACATGAGGTCAAGTACCACAGAAAAAAACCGCACTATGAAAGAATTACATGAGCTTCTATCTCAAGCTGATGGAAAACCTGCTGTAGAAATGCAGCACCGACAACTTGCACACCGTCTCGGACTCACTCAAGTCAACCATGAACAGGTTTCACTATCGTTGGTACCACCCATGGAATAGATAAAGACTACGCTGCTGTTTTCAGTTTCACACCGGAAACGCATGCAACTCTGTTTTTTTGATTCGCCATCGTATACTGTAAACTGATATTTGGTGATTTAATTTAACATATCTTCACCTGTCACATTTTTCCATCCACAAATTCTGCTATTCGTCTTCTTTCAGAGTTTGGCGTTGTTGAAGAATTTTTTGAATTCTAAAACACTTGAATTATCAGATGGTGGTGATCAAAAACAAACTGAAAAGACTGAACCAATAAGGCCTATTAATGCTCCATCTCATTTTATGCTTGTAAAAATTTTCATTATTTTGAATGATCATGGATTAGCTTATGAAGCTTATGAAGCTATACAGATTTACTTGGATTGGAGGAAATGTTAATTTCAGGATAAATAATGATTTAACAAATTCAGGGTAACCAACATTTTTCTCTCAATGGCCAGCTCAGTCCTTTTCTCTCTTTGCTACCTAGCGATTTGCGGAAAAAATTTATGGGTGAATCGAAGTATTTGTTTGGCTGAAATTTATTTGCTCAAACTATGAGACGTTCAGCTTCTGTGCTTGCTGCTTCCGGATCCAAACATTGAAACACAAATGGAACTTATCTTAATTTTATTTTCCATACTTGAATTGCTATTATCACAGCTACTGTTGCACTTTTTGTTATCTTTAATAAAAATGGAACAGTAAGTTTTTACTTCATCAATGTCCTATTTATGTCAATTACATTCATTAATTTAAATGTCATGCAATATACCAAGCGACGCATACCTTCTTCACGTGAATTAAAAAAAAAAAACAGAGATGCTGGACCAAAGACTACTTCGTCACTAAAAAGTCTATGATGACTGATACCTTCTCTTACCTTGCAACCAACCTTGTTCTGTATAACTCTCTAAACATACGCATTCAATATCACAAAAACTAATATTTGACCTAAGAAACTTTAGGGAGGTCAGTAATGAGTGAAAGGTTCGTAAGTAATATCGTCGTTATCGTTTTCAATTTTGGCGCAATGTATTGCATGCATAACAATTATTGGATATTGCACAAGGAAGTAATGCTCGGATGATGGAGAAGGATCGATGGATTTGTCCTTGAATACAGCGAATCTTCACATCATTTCATTGAGGATTTTTCAGCTTCTGAAAGCTAACCAGTTCGATCATTCAGCCTAACATTGTGTTCAAAGTATGCACGGAGAAGTTTCATAAATCACTGAGAAAAATGGCAATAGGGGAAGCAGACGAACTAGAACGTTACTGATGGGAAAAATCACTGTGAAACTTGATCTCATCGTGCACAGATAGTCTATCACTTGCCATGCTGGATTTCATCCCGTACGATATCGTAGAAAAACTCAGAAATGTTCACTTCTCAGGTGGTTGATGGACACATGCTTTCCACCTAACGGAAGATTTAAAATTCATCTATGCGTTATTAAATGTTCTGTTGCTGCACTTAAAGTTCGAATATTCACAGTAATCCTCGAGAAACTTCTATGGAATGCTCTCTGGCTAGCTTAATTGATAGCTTTATTAATTAAAATCGACTTGTCACTACAACAAGTTACATAATTGAGGTGAATTTCGATCATTATGTTCATTATCAAACAGGAAATTTACTGCTTTCATTCAAATTTTTGACGAATCAATGACAACAGGTGGGTTGTCGATTGCACGATGATTCATTGCAAAGTAATTTAAGCAGGCATGTGATCTACTACAGATATGAATCATCGCATTCCCAAAATAATGTTGCTTTGTACAATGGACCACTAAAGTTCTCAGATCAAATTTATGTTGTTGAAAATTTTGAAAAACCTGTCCTCCCATACTTTAATGCAAAACTAATTAAATCATTGAAATGACCTTATCCGATTTTGCACTAATGTTGCCGTGTTATATAGCTATGCTGAATTTTGCAATGACGAATATTGCTGTGAGGGCGAACTTTCTAGTTCATTAAATAACTTCAGAAAGTTGGTGGCGGGCAGGTTTTTGCTGGGGCTTTTTTCGTGTTTTAGGGGTCTTCAAGTCTTTTCACATGTTTAGCTTAACACTTTCCTCAGTTGCAGGCTTTGCTGTAATCTGTTGATTGTATTCTGATGTCACCTGTGCAAGTGTTCCATCGCTTCTCTCTCCATCCCATTTATCTGTAATTCAAAATAAGGTTATCATCTTTCTGATTGTGATTTTGTTTTGACCAATGAGTTAGTAAGTTTTAAGAAAATGTTCAGCTGGAAATTTGAGGAATTTTCGCGGTTATAATTTTTAGTTTTAGAATTTTACACTGAAGTAGAACTTCACACGTTTGTTTTACTATTCAAATAAAGAAAAGATTCATTGCATACTAGGCAACTTTAATTAAATCGTTATAGATTTTGTCTTTTTTTCAATTTATCCGTTAAGCTCATTGTCAGAATTGCTGAATATAGCACAAAGAAGAAAATTTCTCTTTTCACTATTTTCTAAAAATTCAGAAGTGGCTCCAGCGATGGAGTTAATTGGTCTTTATTTTACGACGGCATCTTTTGATTTATATCATTTCCAATGAGAGCGATTTGCTAAATTATTCTATTGTTATTATTGTTGTGGCAATGCAGTCAGGTGCTGAAGCCACCGTGATGACGACGCAATTATCTTCTCAAGGTGGTCGAGTATCCGTGAAAGATTTATGTTGCCTTTTTTGTTGTCCTCCACTGCCTTCTTCCATTGTATCGAAATTAGCTTTCATGCCCCCTGAAGCAAGCTATCGCATTGTGAAACACGATGCCCAACTGTGAGTATTTTTTTCTTTTGTTCATTAAAAAAAAATAAAAAACTTGAATTATTGTTGTTTGTATAGATTGTCATCTATTCCGCTTTACCGTCTGAGTGCGTGATAGCAATGTGGCAAAATCGTATGGCCATAACACTGAAGTTTTATTGCTGTACATATTGCGCAATTTCTCATTATTAAAAGCCTGTCTAAAAATTCTTGTTCGGATTTTTTGGTAGTATTTCTGTAGTACTAATATTTCAGTGCATTATTGGAATTAGTGGATGGACGGGCAGATTGGCCTCATGGCTACAATGAGCTCCGTAACATCGATGTCTTTCACACTCGGACACGAAGAAGGTGGATTTAATTTCACTCTTTACTTTAAAAAGTCGTTATTTTGTTGAGAAAAATGAACCAAAGAAAGGTATAGTGGATGTCAGCTTTTACTGTAAAGTTTCTTGTTTATTAAATAGCTTCTTTATGGGCTGCGAAAAATATTCTCGGTCTAATTTTAAACCCTGAATAAATAAATTTTAGAAATGACATTGTTTGTATGTATGTCAAGCCATGTGGCGATCCTCGTTTCACTTTATTATTTTCACATGGCAATGCCGTTGACCTTGGACAGATGTGTAGCTATTATTATGGACTCGGTTTCCGGCTTGGATGCAATGTTTTTAGCTACGATTATTCTGGTATTAAGTTATATGATACTTGGTAAATGCGTAATGGTTTTGCGTGTTAGCTTGTTTTAACAAGTCCCTGCATAATGAATGATTTTACCACATAACTCAGAGCTGTATTACTTCTCGGATCGTGCAACTTGTTCATGGCCTTCTAAAAATTCTGTTATAATATTGTGTATTTCTAGGGTATGGCTGTTCTAGTGGCAAACCATCCGAGAAGAATCTCTACGCTGATATTGCAGCAGCATTGGCAGCACTGCGTTCAAGATATCAAATACCTTTAAATCAAATTATCCTTTACGGCCAATCAATAGGTAGCTGTGGTTCCAGTTCTTTAAATGTTTTTCTTTTCATTTAATTTTTTCATCTGGTTCGTTCGGCCAAAGGTTGTTGTAGTACGTATGCATTCCATCAATATTTTGAAGTGATATACCGTTTTTAATCGTCGTTTTCTATTTTCTTCGTCTTAGGAACTGTTCCAAGTGTAGATTTGGCAAGTAATGAAAGCTCCGTAGCAGCACTTATTTTACATTCTCCGCTCATGTCCGGAATGCGTGTCGCATTTCCTGGAACACAGCGAACATGGTGTTGTGATGCTTTTCCATCCATCGATAAAGTTGCGCATGTACGTTGTCCAACGCTAGTTATCCATGGTACGGATGACGAGGTTAGTTGTCACTGTAGTTTGCTTCTTTCAGATCATACCATCCGGGATTAATACTTTTGACATTTATTTAATGTTAACCACATTGTGTATATAGATGCTTAGTGCGTTTTTTGTAGGTAATCGATTTTTCGCATGGTGTGTCTATTTACGAGCATTGTCCGTCATCAGTTGAACCACTTTGGGTACCTGGCGCGGGACATAACGATGTTGAACTGCATGCAGCCTATCTTGATCGTCTGAGGGCATTTATCGAAAATGAAGCTTGTAAAGGAAAAGGAACCAGTAATAATGTGGCAGCAACTTCAGAGACGCTGAATGCTTCATGATTCGGTAATAATTTTCTTTCCCATATATACTTTTAGGGTCTGCAGATTTCTTCTTAAAATTTGTGGTCAATGGGTAATTGGATGACTGTTGAACTGGATCAGATTTTATTTATGAACAAGTTGTGATGTTCAGGTTTTATAATTCCCTTACTTTTCCAGGGCTCTTAGAGTAAGTCTATATTTCTATTATGTTTTTTAGAGAAGTCAAACAAAGCAAATCGGAATACAGACATTGTTCCGTTGAAATTTTGAGTATTAAAATATTGGTGTGTTTTATGCAATGGTTTTCAATGTATTTGGAATGGCTTTGGAAAGATGCAAAACAGAACTGGTATGGTTGGGGTCATCTGTTTTCAACTTTTGATTTTAACTCAATTGGTCAGTGCAGTTATACCTTTTTTGAATTGTCTGTACTTTTCACACGATGCTAATGTTTTACATAGAGTATCTGTTCATGTTTAAGTGCTCTGAAATTTTTAGTTCAAAAATTGGCATTACTTATCGGATCTTGTACCATTCCTCTGAAATTTTTTGTTGCCATTTAATGTTTACGTTCTCTTCCTCATATTTTGCATCATTATTTTTGTAAAATTTAAAACTATCTATTCTCTCATTGTCATTTTTGATAAATTTGAAAACTCAGAAGGGGGTCATGTTTTTAAAGTTATATCATCAGGCCTTTATTGCACGTGGTCATCTTTTAGTAGCTCATGCTCTTTTGGTGAAAACAAATATATCATTTGGTTCATCAATCGTTGCTTGAAAGTTAATTTTTTTTTTTCAAATTGGAGAGGACATTTATATTTGAATTTTGAGTGAAAAAACGAATTAGTTCAAATTTTTTTCGAAATTTGACTAGTTAGAATTAGATTTTCCAGCATTTATTAAACTGTTCATATTTAATTCCGTTTACCACTGCTGTCTGTTTTCCATCGTACTGAGGACAGGCCTGATTTTCCAGGATTACTCATAGTGATGAGTGAGATAAGCAGATTCCGTGTATGTAAAACATGCAACTTTTTAAAATGTTAACTTATCAAAATAATGTCTTATAAATGGGTTTTTAACTAAATTTTTAATAAGCAAATCTAGTTAGATGGTTCTCTTCTCGTGCTCTTCAGTTGATTTTGCTTTAAAAATCGTAATACTTCATTTATTTTCAATTACTTATGTTTGTTCATTTTAAGCTGTTTTATTTCTCTAATTTATTGCGCAACCACTTAATTCCATCTTTAATAATTTACTTTGAATTATCAGGCTGATTGTATTTTTCACTGATACCAAATTAGGGATAATTTTACATAATCTCTTATTGTTATGAAATATTGTGATACTGGTTTGAGCAAGTTTTCAATACCATCTCCCATTTCTATACAAAATCAAAACGATCAGTGATAAGTGTAGGAAGTATTTGCTTCAGGGGAGGAATAACCAGCGATGCAAAAAATTTCGAATATTTGTATCTTATTTCAGTTTCATGTTATACTTTGTTAAACTTGTCGTTTGACAGGTACCATAATTCATTAGCTGTTTCGCCATCCGCTGCACGTTGGTATAGTGTCCGGGTGGAGTTGGGTCATTGCTCTGCATCATTCGATAAAAAGATTTCATGACTTTCATTCCAGCTTCATTTTTGGCCTTATCATTTAGCACCATTGTATGATCATTGTGAGCATGAATATTTTGAAGTTTGATATGAAGTTATGTTTTGTTATTGTTTGGTTAATGATTTTTGTTTTTTTCGTCTGTGTACGTTGTTTTAATGTACTTTGAGAGTTTTGAAGCCTTAAAAAAGCAATACGTATACAGTAGTTCTGACCAGAAATCATTTTTTTTTCTTTTTTTTACAAAAAGAACAACTATAGTATCTAAATTTGAAAAGGACGTCGTCTTACTGAGCAAATTGAAAAGAGAACATATTCCTTAGCTATTGACTTTCCCTCAAGATATTTACTTTTTCTTCTTTATGGGCATGGGATGATTTCCAGGTTTTCCAAGCATAAGCGATTTTCACTTATTGTGGCATGCGTTATTTTTAGCCCTTGTTGTTGTTTCTCTTTTTATTTCTTGCTAAAATTCTTCCTTAATATCTGCGAATGTTTTTATTCTTTTTCCAAATAATTTTCGCGAATTACAGGATTCTTAAAGTTTAAATTGCAGTTTTTTGTGATGAATAGTTTTCTGCTTTCATTGCAATTATTTTCTCATTTAACTGAAGAAATAAATTAAAAAAGCTTTTTTCGAGGCTTTAATGGTTCGATGTCTTATCTTGAGTGCAAGTGCGGCGAAGAATTTTCTGAAAGTAAACGTTTCAGCAATCAATTAGGCCCAAGTTCTTTTATGATGTTTGTGAAGAACTTTTAATAGCTCATTCCCAAACAGCAATTATTCGATTTCGACGAGAAATATCGCATGACTTAAACCGTTTCTATGAAAAATTTTCAAAATATTTGATTAAATTAAACATTCGGATTCAGTTTAATGCGGAAGCACACGTCTCTTTTTGTGTTTTAGTAATTTTTTTTTGAAGTGGGAAGTTTATATTGCTGGGAAAGGCATTTAAAGTGCTATCTAACATTTTGCTGGAAGGTGCTCAACCAGACGAGCAGATGAAATTGGATCTAAACTAATGGGATCTTTCATTTCCTATCGAATTAAAACAAGTAGGACTCATTTCATTGGTGTTAGACTGTACTCTCAGAGTCGTTCAATTCGAATAATTTTAAATCTAAGGATAAGTTCTTGGTTTGTGGTTGTCAATGATTTCTTGTTTCCGGCTTTTCGATTCTTTTTTTGATAAAAGGAATGCCTTCGATAGGAAATGAAAGATCCCATTATTATTCTTGGATGATGTGCCCAAAATACAATCTTCAATGGCAATTAAGCTGTGGAACTTTGGGGATTGGGATATAGTTTAAACTTTTTCAGAAATAACCATAACGAATGATCACTTCAGTTCTAATCTCATAGCTTCTAGATCACTTTAATCAAAATTTCGCTGGCTAAAATGTCACCAAATATTGTCATTACCATGGACCAATTGATTTAGCTAATATGTAATTAGTAAGAAAGGAATGAAGATAATGATGTTACTCCGTTTCTGTAACAACATTCCACGCTTTGGCCAACTTTTCTTTACGATCCCTTTCATCCATGGCTTTATTTTTCCTGTTTGCTTCCTTCCCACTTTCTTTGTTCTTTTGGCTTATTCGAGGATCATTCGAGAAGGATGGTACTCGTGGCATTGGACGATGTTGAGATCTTCGGGTTCGTCTGCTAACATTGTATATTTCGGATTGTGGTGGTTGTGTATTTCCATTTATTATTGCTCCAGCATTTGCTAGCCAGTCGTGACCTGAATTGATTTCAGAAATTACTTTGATTCCCGTAAGGTTTTTAGATGGTAGTAGTAAGGCGTCCCAAAGTTAAACATCCATGAAATCTGACCAGAATCTTTGGACAATAGCACTTATATTGGTTAGGATCGGAATCCAGAAATTCGAAATGATCACCAATAGGAAAAGAAGCAGTGAAGCTTAGATTGAGGAGAAGTTAAATTTAA
This sequence comes from Madathamugadia hiepei, assembly GCA_013365335.1. Classification (NCBI taxonomy): domain Eukaryota; kingdom Metazoa; phylum Nematoda; class Chromadorea; order Rhabditida; family Onchocercidae; genus Madathamugadia; species Madathamugadia hiepei. The sequence goes on along the minus strand of JABVXS010001444.1, from coordinate 3,943 downwards.
TCATTTAATTAATTTTGAGAATATTTGTGGAGCTAAAAGTGAATATATGTGCTATAAAAAAGCCTGGGAAGCCGGGAAATCTCATTTTTTTCAGAAACGGAAGTAGTAAAACGATGAAGAAGGATGATGAAGACAGTTCATCTGGAATATCCATTCTGCTTAACTGCATTCTTAACAATATGACGTGAAACGTGCAATTCTTAACAATATGACGTGAAACGTGCAATTTTATTTTAGTCGCTCATTGTGTCACGACCGTGTCCGCTTTGTGGAACGACTGTCACATTGTCACCATTACTGCCAGCATTAACATCTTTTGTTTGCAAATTAAACAGCCGATCAAATAATTACAACTTATTTTGTCCTCCCACAGACCAATAATAGTAAAGCTGATCATTTCGAGACTTTGAATCGATAACTGATTACCGTATATCACAGGATCCCATAACTCGAGAGTAACAGCTTTTCCAGCAATAATTGATTTCTGCTTTTCGGTTATTTTTTGAGTTCGAACTCTTCGCTTGTTCGACATTCCTCTGTCAACAGCAACATCCGCTGTATTAATCTAAATTTTAATCAGCGATTTCATTTCAATAAATCAAAACTTAAATTGCCAGGTATTTTAAATCTTTTTCATTATTTATTTGCATCTTTTCTCGATCTGTTTTATTGGTCGCAGAAATATTTTAATCAAAGATGAAAAAAGTGACGTGATACCATAACGGTGCTAACACCATTCTTGATCGGTATTTGTGCAAGGATCCTTGCCGCAGAATTTCCGTATTTTGATTTCGATATGCCTGTCCGCTGCTTTGGAAGTTTAATCAAATTGCTAATTCGGTCGTAAATTTGATCGCCCCAAATGGATGAAATTTCGACGCCTGAGGAAATCGAGAAGACAATTTCATGATTAGGTCTTAGGATAGATTTTTAAATTTTTGGATTTCAGTGCAAGATTACTGGATCTTATCAAGAATGCTTGATGGCCAAAAATAGACAATATTACCTTTTCTGATCTTACCACCTTTCCCTCTCAGGTATTCCATATAGCATTTTCTTACGGCTTACAAACGAATAAGTCAAATGACTACACAAACATGGAACTAATCTAGAAGATGTAATCACAGATGAATCAATAACTCAAAGATTGAATTGAACTTTTTAAACTGAACCAATTCGGCACTCTCAGCCAATTTGCAGAATAATTAGGGCTGCAATTGAATTAAAAGACTGTGACGAACATAAATTTTGAACTAATATTTGACCGTTCACACACCTGTTCAGCTGAACTTAATTTTCTTTTATTTTCATGAAAAGAATTTCGATAACTTACTCGGATTACTTGCTGGCAAGGATGCTGTTAAGGTTGTCGCATTAGTTCTGTGATCCTTTTCAAGTTGCTTTCGAGTCAGACTTATTTCAGTTTTCCAATTGAACTTGCCGGATTCCATACTTCCGGGCGTCATCGAATCTATTTTTTTCTTTTTCCAATAGAAATTATTATTCTTTGTCGCTTCTGAACTTTCTTCTTTGTTTAATTTCGCTTGAATTTTCTCTTCTCCATTATTGAACAAAAATTTATCGGTGAATGCAACTTCCGGCAGACTATTATCATTGCTGGTCGGTGATGTTATTGTAGTTAATGGTGATGGTGATGATGGTGATGATGACGATGATGATGATGATGATGATAATGATAATGATAGTAACGGTTGTGTTTGCTGGTGAAATGATGGAATCGATAAGAATCCAATCTTTGATGGAAAGCTGGTTTCCTTCATGCCTAAAATGAAGCCTTGGAAAGCATTGGTGTGCGTCATTGCTGGTGATCTGGTTGATGCTCCCGCTACAAGTTCAGAACCGATATTTTCCTCGGTGAATCGAGTTTCCTGGTGTGACTGGGAGATTGAAGCTGTGGAAGTACTAGTAGTAGGAATAGTTTCTGAGATGATAGTTTTGGTTGCGAAAGAATTGGAAAAGGGCATGTCCTTCGTCGAAATTGCTGATTGGTTGGCTGCCGGAAGATGCGACAGACTTTCCCTGAAATCTGTCATTGTAAATGATGGTGACGAATTCGAGAAAATTAATGAAGACTGATTGACAGCAAGGACGAAAACATTCCAACTGACATTTGAATATCTAAAATTACTTCAGAGCAGTCAATTCGGACTTCGATTCTTCAAAGCTGAAGTCATCGTAGCCACTGTTGTCACCGTTGATTGCATTTCCGTTCTCAGCAATTGTGAAGTAAAATAATTCATTTCTTCCGGCAACCTCAAGCGGCGTAGAAGCTGTCGTAACTCTGATGATCGATTCGCGGGAATCAGTTCTTTGTAATTCCCAGAATTTTGGTGTCACTGGTGCAGTTTTCGGTTGCAAATAATTATTTTGAAGAGTGAAATTGTCATTGATCGCATCAATGAGGACTGAAAAGTTTGCGAGATAACAGAATTATTGTTTCGCAGGAATCTGTGAGCAGAATTAACTCTTCATGCTTTGTTAACCTTCACACTTGCCACTTCCTCACAGTGTTGCCTTTGTTTACCTTCACACTTGCCACTTCCTCACAGTGTTTTGGTGCTAAATCATCGGTTGAAAACTTTTCGATAAATTATAATTAAAATCGTTAATAATCCTTCATAATGCTTCCGAAATTTTCAAATTTTTTTTTGTGCATTTTCAAATTAATTTCCTTCTTTTTAGCCATTTAAGTTTTCGATTCAACCAGTTTTTTTAGACCTAAATTTTTAAATCAATAATTTTATTGTATTTCATAAGTTTTTATTGTAAAATTTATATTTCGGAATTTCAATTGATTGATTGATCAATTATCAATTTGAATATCGAACCACAAGATCGAATGTATTACGACTGGAAGTTTTTCGTCACGTTAAATTGTCAGGTGGTATTTTAAAAATTGCTGCAGTTATTACAGCAAAATAATGGGTTTATCAGGCAAGCGCAATTGTCTTTAACTGGAATGGTCGCACGTGTTTTTCATCAAAAAACAAAGCAACTTTTAATGATACGTTACCTTTCCATTGAATATTGTAGAAACAGACAATTAGCTTAGTTTTAATTTCCATACTGTCGAAAGACATACCATTGGAAATTGACGAATTACTGGGGATTATTGCTTGCGGTATTAGGCTGGTCAATTGTGGAGACATTTCACTGAGATCGGTTGTTGTCGGAGGTAAATCAGCAGATGCGGGACCCTTAAACACTGCTGTTGATACAAGGATTGTGTCAACTTTTGGCTTAAACTGTCAAAGGGAACAGAATATGTTCTAAAAATTTTGATTTCTGTTCAATTTTTAAAAAAATTCACACATCAAAGAGCTACGCACTGAGAAGAGAAAGGGAACATTTGTTTCCATTGAATAAAGCAGAGAATTGGGAGAATTCGAAAAAAAAAAACTTCAATGGCAGTGGTGACGAATAACTTGCAGAGAGGGTGTTCCGTCCGGATGTTCCGGCGCAATTGGCGCAGTATTTTCTTTTGGTGCAGGAAAATGGATGAATTTGTTTTGGCAAGATCTGGCTTGAATTGATATTCAACTAGAACGGTTAGCTGTCCATTGACGAGGTAACTAAGCTTTCAATTGGGTTGTAAAAATTTTAAGGTATTTTATTGTTAACAGTTATGAAGGTAGCCAAAAAGTGACAGTTCTTCTGATGTTTAATAAGGCCTGTAATTTGGTGAACCTGCACCTTATCACTCAGATCTAATTATAGTTGCATTAGCGTTACGGTATCATAAAGGTATTGCTTACAGCATTGCTTAATTTGCACAAATTATCAGGATAAAATGACACAGTGAGGTACCCATAGCGCAGTGGGTCCGCATGTCGAGAGATATAAGATAAACATACAAGGGTTCAATGCCCAGATATGTTATCACCGACGACAGCCCTTTGCGACGGGTCGGTCGGCCAAGAAG
>JABVXS010001443.1:0-14757 GCA_013365335.1 Madathamugadia hiepei | reverse complement strand
TCTACGCCACCTGGATGAAATGGGCAAGAAGTAATCGCTCTGAGTCCGAAACAAAAAAATAACAAGGGAAATGGAACACAACAACAAAAATGCATCTATGGAGCCGGATGTAAGAAGACAATGCGCCACAGAAGCGGACCCGGCAACCACGCGGGACAAACGCTAAGGAAAAAAAAAAATTCATTATTCGTACTGAGAAAGGCTACGGACGGGAGTTTACTTTATCAGTTAAGCTTATCAGGACTTATCAGGTAAGTATCATCGAATAAACAACGATATAAAATCTGATAAATTTTGCTGATTTAAAATGAAGTGAAATGAATAATTTCAATCGTACGGAAATGCATTCACAAATGCACGATGAGTATTTTATTTAGAACTGAAGTTTTTTTACAATGTTTAAGTAAAGTATGATTGAATGATACGATGTGATTATTATTCATGCAATTCTGAAAACACTTCCAACAATTAATAATTTAAGCATTGTTGTTGTTGTTCCAAATTGATATTACTTTGCTGAAGGAACATTCGAGCAAAAATATTCCTGAAATGAAAGGTAGTTAGTAATAATTTTAAAAAAAGAAAAAGCAATCAATATTAGTTCAGATTATTAATGATTAAAGTGGAATGAATTTTAGATTGGAATGTTTTTCAAATTTTGGGAGAAAAAATGAGAAATCTGAAATTAATTTATTTTTCAAATTCCAAATATAATCAATTATAATCCATTATAATTTTTTATAAATTAATTTTGATAAGATAAGCGAACTTTTAATTAATGCTAAAGGAAAAAATTTTTCACTTTGAACTTATAATCAAACCTGAAATTTATCCCATAAAATATCCTTTAACTCGTTTTTTTTCCACTTGCTTACATTTTCTGCTCGCATTTTCCAATAAATCTTTTTCTTCAATTTTGCCAACATTTTACCATCGTTGCGTATATTTTTCTCATTAATTAATTCATTAATACATTTACGTAAATCAATTTCCAATTTCATCCATTTATCATTATCTGTTGTTGTAATTCGTTGTTGAGTTTTTGAATTATTAGTATTAACATTAAGCCATTGATTTGTTTTTAATCTTGTACAATTAATATGTTCGATTAACAATTCAACATTATCAGCTGGTCGATAAATAATAAAGTTGTCGTCATTTTCGGTTGGTAATTCAATTTCTTGATGAATTTTTCGTATTGTTGATTCGGGAATACGATATTTCATTGGACGTTGCATATTTCGTTCCAATGCTACAGCAATTGGTGTGTCAACTAAGATGACAACGTATGGCATATGGAACATTGTTGACATTCGGCGGAAGGGCCTCCGCATACTTTTCAGGTAGAATATATCATCCACCACAGTTACGGGTGGTACGATATGTTCAATCGAAAGTCTCCCTCCCAAGAATTCTCGAATAAGACCTTCACACCTTCTTCGTTCATCTCTAACACTCGGATTATTTACTCCATAGAGTTGCAAAATACCACTATTCGTGTATTCGTTACCCCATAGATACTCCATGAAACCGTCATCATTGAAAATATCATCAAATGAAAATGTAGCACAAATTCCATCGCCAAGCTTTTCCTTCAATTCTCTGCACAGATATGTCTTACCAGAACCAGGTATACCCATCAATAGTACCAAAGCCATTACACTGAAATGAAGCGAATTGTGGCACACATTTTATACAGCTGGTTTAACGCGAAAATTCCAATATTATACCTTATGAAAATATACTGGTTCACTTGGTGAACAGAAAACATCCACACTTCTCAACCTTTCGAAGTGGCTGTAACACTAAAAACATCAGATGATACAAATTTATTTTTCAAGTAATGCCAAAAATTGAAATACAATAATTATCAAAGATACACAGACGGTAAATCATCTCCTGAAACAAGTTGACGCAGATTTTATGAGAGTACAATTCCTGACAAACAAAAACATTACTATATAGAAAGAAATGTCTCTTCAACAGCAAACAACAATTTTTTTAATTATTTCGCGACGCAACACAAAATACCTCAAATAATTCATGCCAATTTTCACTTAGTTCGCTCGTCCCTCAACTGAAATTCAAACCATTTCCATCAAATAACCATAGTGAAGACAACAAAAAAAAAAATAGAAAAGGTAAAAACCATTTAAGTGTTGAAACACGAAGCTGGAAGGTGTTATGTGTTGGAAACACCAACACAAAAAAAAGAGTGATCTCATTATGTAATGAAATTTAGTTTATCACAACATAAAGGCAGATTTAAAAAAAAAAAACTCACTGTATGTCGCAACTTCAATTTCCGCTGGCAATTCGGTAACATTAACGTCGAACCTGTCCTGTACATCATTCAGAATTTTCGCATCATTTTCATCCGAGACAAATGTTATTGCCAAGCCTTTAGTGCCGAAACGCCCAGCACGTGCTACCTTCAATTCAATTTCTCAGTACCTCATCGTTTCAAATCTGTTCAACACACACTCACAATCCTCTAGTTTCTAACAAAACGGTGCAGGTATTCCACAAAAAAGCGTGTAAATTCAAAAATAAATGAAAGTGAACAAAACATCCTACTCTATGCAAATATGTGTCGGAATCTTCTGGCATGTCATAATTGAATACAATATTCACGCGTTCAATGTCCATACCACGACCGAAAAGATTTGTTGCAACAAGAATACGCTTCTAAAATGCCAAAATCCATTTTTAAGAATGGGCCCATAATGAATCCTTCTACCTCCTTGATCATTAAATGCCTCAGTGGTAGTGACGAATAATGTAAATATCACCAACTACATCAAAAACATCATGTACTGCATCACGGGCAGATTTTAAGAACCGGTAAAACATATGCTGTATAATACCTGAAAATCCTTGAATTGCTGATATCGAGAAAGACGCTCCTCTTGCGGCATACCGCGATGAATTGCAATGCTTGGAAAATTCTGTTCAGAGAGCAACGTATGCAAGGCACCGCAGCGCTGGACAGATCGTACAAAAATTACGACCTGAAATGCACATAAATTACCACTTTTACGATAGGATATTAATGCTTTGTGAAACATAAGAAACTTATATTGCGTTATAATTAACTCCCTTACGTAACCTAAAGAAGGATTACTTGATTAAATTCCAACTGATCAAGCAATTCAAGTAATTTCTTATTTTTTTCCGATTCTTTCAGCTTCACGTAATGTTGCTGCAAACCATGCAATGTCAACTTTGCTTCATCATCGACATATACTTCCATTGGCTGCAAAAATTTTTTGAGATCCGTAGAAACCGCAAAAAATAGCTTTAAAAGACCCAATAAATTGAAAAGCGCCATCAATAGCCGTTACGGTTTATGAAACGTCCATAACTACTCCATAACTGTACATTTGAACTGCAAATTTTGCTCCATTTCTTGGAAATCACGGTTTTAACAGCACTTGAGATGCTGTGAAAATCGTTACCACTGAATGCCTTTCACCACATATTGATTTATATGAGATAAGATTTTAATACAATGGACAAAACTTCCGTTAATTATCTAATCCAAAACCAATAAATTCATATTCGTGTTATACTTTTTTTTTCACTAACTATATAAAAAATTCCTCATGCTAAAAATAAAAGCAGAATGCCTGCTTTCGGCTCGTACAAAAAAACCGTAGGGCTTCCCACATCACGAATATAAATTACTGCAAAATTGCTGCGTCAAAATTTTTCAATTGGCACATGCAACGCCAAACGAGATGCGCCATGCCGAATTCTTCTTCAGGAGCAGATCTCGGAAGGAAACCTGGAAGTTAATGAAAATTTCAAATTGCGTAGCACTAATTAAAAAAAAACAAGAGTTCGTTTCCGAAAAAGACGTGCAACAAAGTAAACAGGATCTAATATCTCATTCAAAAAAAGCAGTTATTTTCTAATCCTTACTTACGTAGAATGTTTGCCCCATATGAACACAGATGACATATGTGCACAAAAGTAATGAAAAGTACTTACCTTCCAGAAAATCTACTCCGTGATCCAATCATGATGCAGTTAGATGGGAAGCCATGAGGAATTAATGTTTAGGGGAAGAGAACTAAACGCAGTTTGGTGCCGTTTATTGAAAGCCATTGCAACAGTTTCAACGGAAACAGATTCGCTGACACAATCGCGCAATTTTGCTGATATGAATTCAATGGACAGCGGCAACATTCATGTATCCATCAGCAACCAACTGGTACAGAGATATGTGTGTATGTGTGTGTGTATGTGTGTGTGTTGCTGCTTGCACCAGAAAATCTTACATCTTGCATAAATTTCTTGCAGACCACTCGTAAATCCCTTGGCAACGTAGCGCTAAACATCATCACTTGTTTCTCTTGCGGCGTCATTTTCACAATTTCTTGAACGTCTCGTCGCATATCTAAAACAAATAATACATAAGTCATGATACCATGTAACATAATCATCAATTCCTTCAGTTAACCAGAAAAAAAGAAAGCCACAAACACACCATTATCACCAATCATTTTGTCACATTCATCCAAAACAAAGTATTTGATGTTCTTCAATTTCAAGCTCCCCTGTCGCGCCAACTGCAGCGTTCGTCCGGGAGTTCCAACAACGATGTGTGGTGTGTTGTTTTTAAGTGTTTCCTCATCCTTTTTGATTGGTATGCCACCAAAGAATACAGCAATCCGAACACCAGGAATGTATTTACTGAATCGTTCGTATTCCTTTGAAATTTGGAACGCCAGCTCTCGCGTGTGGCACATTACTAGGACAGACACCTGAAACACAGAAAGGCTTTCAGCTTGCGAAGGCATCAAACCTCAACACAGAAATATGAGAAATTTAAGTTTTCAAATCATTTGTGGAATAAAAAAAATCACAAAATCAATGACCAAATTAATTAAATTACAAAATAGTTCATCTCTGACTTCACTTGAAAATATGCCTTTACGATTTACCTCGCCATCAACAGCTTCCAGTTGTTGCAAAGTTGCCAAAACAAATACAGCCGTTTTGCCCATCCCTGATTTTGCTTGACAAACAATATCCATACCCAAAATAGCCTGCGGAATACATTCATGTTGCACTGAAAAACACAGTTAATTGAACCGCACAAAAATGCTGTTCAGCACCTGAATATTTGCATCTCTATTGCACACCACCGAGATTTCTCGAACAAGACACTTTTTACATTTAAAAAGTTCCAAATAATCAACTAAACAATACACACCTTCCGAAGGATGTTCGAAACCACAATCCACAATCGCTCGCAACAACTCCGGCTTCAACAGAAAATCCCGGAAACCACTGCTGTGGATTGAAGCATAAGTACCCTAAAAGAAATAAGCGTTTCTAACTGACTGTTATAATGATGATCGATGAATCCCACCTTCTCTGCTGACTGCTTGACTAGGCCTACATTACAAAAGAAACTATGAGGTGAAGAAGGTTTATTATTCGATCACTCCTTATAGTGTCACTCGTCAAGCATTAATAATATACAACCAGGAGCCGACTGTGGTAGCGACCATGAACCAAGCGGGACAAACGCTAAGAAAAAAAATGTTATGTCAATAACTAATTGCCGGATGAGTTTAATTTCCAATTTCCATTCAAGAGATATTGAATATTGTTTAATTCTGCCATTGTTTTAATTTGGTGGCTCGACTAGTAAACTGATATTCGATTTCTAATATGGCACTGTCGAATGAATTCAGTTTTTAAATGTTATTTAAAGCATATGATATTTGATATTGTTCATTTCAATCGCTAATTTTTAAAAGGCGATATTGTGTTCTTTTTTAATTCTGTGCTTACACTGCTAAAATACTACGAACTATTTCAATTTTAGCTTGTGAAGTAAAACCGAATTTACTGGAAATTAAATTCGAATTGTTTCATTCAAGAAAATAGGAGCCTTCTGAGTCATGGACATTCAATGATGAATGTAGCAAAAAAGTGGAGCAAAAACCTTCTCGGAAGGAATTTCATTCCTATTTAATTTCCAGTAACATAATTCTCCTACTACTTGTGAAATTTCCTTGTTTTATTTCCTCCATGAAAACCGCAATTAAAAGTTAAAAACTGCCGAGAAAATTCAATGCAAATCTCGGGCATTGACCGTAAAATTATTGGCTTTTTTCTGTCGCACGAATTCTCACAATTCAGTTGTTAAAATTTATCGGATTTTAAACAATTTTGAGCATAAATGTTTCATTGAAACGCTTTCCAGCTATCCTGATATTCTCGCAGAAAGGTAAGCATTTCAACGTTAGAAATTTTTTTTACGAAGTTACCTGCGCTAGAACACACCTGTTCTACAGCACTCAAATCAGTTTCGTAACAAAACTTCGCTAAGGAACTCGATTATACATACGCTAAGGAACTCGATTATACATACTTTTGCTGCTGAAATTCAACTTCCGATTGATAGAATATGATGAAAGGAAAGAATTATTTGCCGAAATTTTAAAATTTTATACATTAAAGTAATTAACCATTCTTTTTCATATTGGAGACGGAATTTCAGTCTGTTGAATAATGCAATGTATTAATTTAAAAATTTAAAAAGCTATTGATTAAAGCAATTGATAAAACATCTGGTTATAGGTAATTGAAAATAATTTTAATATCAAATTTTTACTTGTATCTTTGACGATTCATAATTATAATACTTGTATCCTATTTCCTATAAAATGCTTCCTCATAAAGTTAAGCTAAATTTATCATCAGCAAGGCAACCAATTTTATTAAGTTCGTATTGACTTTTCAATTCCTATTGTTGTTGTAAAAAGTTCTGATGTAAACGTTCAATTTTTAAATTCCATTGCAATTTCTAATTTGTTAAATGTACTGTTTCAGAATGCTTTAATATCAATTCCTCTCGAATTCTTTCACTTTTTCCTTAATTGCAATAATTATCAATTCATTGAAAGCCGTATGTTTACCTTCACAAGTTACCGCATCTTGTAATCGTTGCAAATTCAGTCTTGAATATTTTACATTAATTTAAATTCAATCTAGTAAATGCGTTCCGCTTAGTTCTACTGGCAATTATTTTTTCAAACTAAAATTTTGTTCTTTCAAAGTTTTTTTCAAATCACCTTGCTTAGTTTGCTAAAAGTTGTTTCTTTTTAATGCCAACCCTTTTTTTATATTTTCATCGTCTGGCAAGGAAAATGTCTAAATTGCGTGCACTACCATAGACTCGAAATATAATATTGATTAGCCAGAAATCGATTACCTGAAATGGACCGTGTTTTTCTTTATCGCATTTCTTTCTAGCAGAAAACGAATTAAAATTAAGGATATTTTTGCTTTTTAAGGCTTTAAAACAAAAAAGGATGGAATTGGACGATCTTGGATTGCCGCCGTATTCACGATTTTCGAGCGTCCGCGGTAAAAACAGTTCATACATTTTTTTTTTCAAAACAAAGATTTTTTGGAAAAGAATTTCATTTCAATTTCACGATTTCAAGATTTTCGCAGTAACACTTCATATTTTCCTTATCTTTGGCCTCATCTCTGTATCTGTTTCGGATATCTTACTCGATTTCATCAAATTAATTAGAGTTGCATAGACAATTAATTAGTCGAAGTATTGTTCCAAGAAATTTCATATTAATATTATTGGAACAAAATTTTGCTGAATTGAAAAAGTATAATTCAATCAGATTTAAATTTACGTTTTCATCATACTAACACTTCAATATTCAACAAAATCGACAAATGCACCAACTTAAAAATGTTTTGAATTTTTCAAAACTTATGAATCAGCAATTTCAGCCAATGAGTTGCCTTGACAAAAAATAAATTTTATTGAGTCTGAAGTTCATTTCAAGAAAAATAAAAAAATTATAGAATTTAGGATAATGATTAGTGATTTAATTTACAGATGGATGATTGTTTTTTCAAAAATTTTTCAGTTTTATTGGAGAGCACTTCGATAGTGATAAGTGTGAACTGGTGATTCTTATAATTATTTTAATTTCATCCTAAACTTCCATAATTAATTCGGTCATTTTCAAATTTTCGGTTTTTGGTAAAAAATTTATCTATTTTCTCTCAATGAAATTTAAATTTAAATTGTATCAAAGAAGGAAATCCTTTGAATTGTTTTCACAAATATTTTAGTACAAATTACCCGTTAGAACAGAATAATTTTTCAACCTTTTCATTTTTTTGTTAATTATCTGATAATCACTCAGACAATTATTTCCTCTATCGATTGATCAAAGCTTCCGGTCAGTTTAAATTTTAAAACTGAAAATTTGAAATAATTCATTTCCTTTGCATTTACAATTTGCACTCTTTTATTGTCACGCTGAATATAAAGGTGGTTGTAATGGAAAAGCAAGTTTCGTAAATTTAAACAGCTGACATTTTTTTGTTACAACAAAAATTAATTAAGGTTTGAAAACAGGACTGTCTAAATATGTTTACTACAAAAGGAGGCAAATCGCCAAAGAAGAAAAGTTGTAAGAAAATAAAAAATTTTCAACCGATTTTTGAACAAAAAAACAGTGAAATTTTTTTCAAAAAAGGTATTAAACGAAATTTTAAAAAAAAATGCGAACAAATTATAAAGTTGATGCGAAACGTTCTTTCTTGCTTTCCTCACTAAATTACTTAGTGAAAGGACCACAATTAAACCAAGAAAGAGATTTCAATTTTTTTTTTGAATTTGCGGGGAAAGTAAAAAAGCAGGTCTTGTTAAATTTATAATTTCAGCAAATCAATTTTATTAAATTTCAGTTAATTTAAGCAAATTGTTCAATTTTAAAACCGAGAATGCAGAGATAATAACTTCTTGCTACAAAGCAATTTTAGCAATAAGTGTTATTAGGTATGAATATCAGAAATAGCATTGATACATCTACTGACCAACATTTTTCCTTTGCCAGTTGACCGATTTAAAATTAGCAATAAATATTTATTCGAGTATACCCAGAAATTATTTCATTCCAGTCGAGATATTTCCTCTGTGCCTTTCCTTTTCCACTATTACGTGAACTTTCATTTCGATGAATTTTTATTTGTTCATTACCATTTGGGAGGACGGCAAATCGAAGACGATGCATGCTTTTCATTGGGGAACTACAGGAAGAATGCATCCTTAAAAATTTTACAAAAAGCGACAATATTTCGATCAAGAATAAAATCGGTTGATTTCTGATCGGAATATCAGAAGTTTAGAGTTGTAAGCAAAAAATTGATTTTATTTAAAATCAAATTATAAGAGCTATAAGCTCTAAACTAAAAAATTGACTTTTATTTTCCGACGGCGTCAAATAATCGTTCATACATTTTGGTTTCTCAGTTAATGTGTGTCTCTTTGCCATTGGCACATTTCGCCCAAAGTGAAATTATTTCACTGAAAACTCAAAGATTTCGCTTAAACGCACTATTCGCCCAAAACGGCTTATTTTCTCTAATAATTACATGGTTTTGGTCAAAATTTCGTCTATTTCTCCCAAATTAGAATACTTAAATTGTCTGAGACAAATTATTTTCGCTTATTTTGCAAAATCTAGCCAAGAAATCTTCATTTGCGCAATATTTTTGCTAAAAGTTTAGCATTTCGTCTTAAAAATCTTTGCCGAATTTCATATTTTGCCTGAAATAGTACAATTTGCTTACCTCACCTATTCCTGCCTCGTTGTCTTGGCCTGAAAAGGAATATCACCTGAAAAAGCATATTTAGACCTTTCCAATGAGCTGAACTTTGGCAAAGTATGACAGTGCACTTAGATGGAAACATAATAGTCAACAATGCATTTGTTGCAAGTCATCCTACGTACGACAATTGCTATGGTTGATCGATTCCAACACAAAAAAAAAGTTTGTACAAATTTCAAAGTTCAAAACAACATTTGCGAAAGAAAACTTTTTCTTGAAAATTTCAAAGTTGAGGAAAACACAAAAAAGCAGCTCTTAAAGAGTGCATTTTAGATTTGGAAATCCTTCTTCGGTTTCTCAATACATTGTTTTCCATTTAAAAATCAATACATTCAAAAAAAGAACGATTTCGAATTTGTTGTTTTTCCGCTTCAAATCTATTTCGATTTGTTTTTCCACATTTGAAAACCAGGAAGTGTTGAACTGGAAAAGTTCAAGCAATTGATGAATTTCAACGAGCAAAACTTTATAATTTTCAAATAAAATACTGGGATGTAATTTTCCGAATTTGTTTTTGGAAAATTTTACGCTTTCAATATTTTTTGCTAAAAATGAAAAAAATAATCACAGTTGAGCTATAGGAAAAGTAATGCTAAAGAATTAAGCAATTTAATGAATTTTCATGCTTTTAATTGATTCGTCTTTTCCGAAAATTTGCTAATTTTTTAAAGCATATTTTAGAATTTCGCTTCCTTTTAACTTTGCATCAATTTCGATTGCTTTCATGAAATTAGTCTTGACAAAATGGCAATATGTCAAGCATCCGGAGCCTCCAGACGCATTTTTTTCTTTTTTGAAATTTTCTATTACATTTTAGTTGTTGCAGCATAAGGTTTGATTTTTCAATTTGAAATAATCAAAGATTAAATCATGCGAGATCATGTAGCGCGTTAGGAATAATGAATACTCCATTACATACCTTATTCATTTCAATTACTGTAATCATTTCAATTAATGATATCCAAATTTTGACATGCAAACAGCACTGCATCTTCTAGCTTTAATGAATTTAAAAGAAGTGGCTGTCAGCTTCATTTGCGAGCATTTCGCTTAAAATTTTTGCATAATTTTGCTAATTTTTTAAAGCATATTTTAGAATTTCGCTTCCTTTTAACTTTGCATCAATTTCGATTGCTTTCATGAAATTAGTCTTGACAAAATGGATAAGTTGCGGTAGTTTTTGTCAGAACTCAGCTTTCAGCTTTTGAAATTAAGATGTCCGGTGAATGATGATGAAATCCAAACGAAATTACAAAATTATCGGCGAAAGCAAAGTCACCTGCCTCTCTGCTACTGTTTTTGTCAGCACAATTACTCCTGCTTACGAAGTTAACATCTTGCCGGACATATCAAGACATTCTAGCATCGAATTAATCACAGTTTGTTTAAGTGGCTCATGTGTTTCAAGGCTTTTGCAAAATATGTTACGTCAGTCCACGTAAGTGGTTGCGTATGAGCACATATATGTTATGTTTACGTGTGTGTATGTCTGCTTACAAGATAATGAAAAGCGGAAAAGCAATTTGAAATGGCAATTGAAAAATTTATGGAATTAACTAGAATCCTTTCTCTTTTCCCGCACAAATTACGGAACAACTTGTTGAGAAGGAAAATAAATAGCGAAAAAACGTGGTAACTGAATTTACACCTCTTGAACTTGAAGATTAAGAAGGAGGCTAAGGGAAAACTATCTAACCACTTGACAGTCAAGAATGCTTTTAGAATTATCCGTTCGACGATCGAGGTTACGAGCTTAGGATGGAATCATCCACTCCATTCATCAGCCAAAGTTTCTGAGCCTAGGATGAAATGACCTGCTCAATGAGCTCAGACTTAGCTGTCCACTGTCGACCTTTAGATTTTCGAAATGAGAAATAACTGTGACCGCACGGTGGCAAAAAGGTTAATGTGAGAGAGTCAGTTAGCATTCCTCCATCAGCAAAGTTAAATAGAGAAGTAGAAAGTGAAGGAGCAGGGAAACTTTCAGGCCCAAATCAAGAATATTACTCCTTCTCTCTTCGCTCTTCCCTGTAGAGCTTTTCAAAATTATTTCTGGAAATATCAGTCAAATGTCATCCTTTTCTTCTCTCGCCATTAGATAGAGTTCTCCCTTGCTCTCTTCTCTCTCATTAAGTGTCCTAGTACTAACTTGATTCCAATCGAAAGGACAAATGTAAAGGATAGAGAAAGAGAGAGAGAGAGAACTTAGAAGTTTCTCTCTCGCAGGACCTTTCGTAGATGAATTTTCAGAACGAAACCGACGGGGTGTAAGAGAGACAGGAAAGTAAGAGAAACAGAGAAATAGAAGGAATCTATTGTGGTACTGGAAATGAGCACAAAAAAATGAAATGTTCCACTTTTTCTTTCTTTACATTCTTTAGGTTATATTTCCTGTGACACCTCTCCTTTTGTTAATTCGTACCTTTTTGATTACCTCAGCAGAAACTGACAAAAATAGTAAGTGAAGAAGTAAGAGCGAAAAGACATTTTCCTTTTCAGAATTTTTTTTTGTGAACAGGAAAAAGCAAATGAAATTGGCGAAGAAAATTAATCGCTCAATTTTGAAACTAAAATTTACTGATGATTGCAGAGAAAAAAGTAAAAGGAAGTTTCTTTTAGAAAATGCCACCGACAAATGAGACTATTCGCTCATTGGCGTAACAATAAAGTACTCTTCAAAGAATTGCTCTTTTTATTTTACTTCTTTTAAAAAAGTTCAAAAAATTAAATTCCGGAGACATTTTCGTTTTTTTCTAATTCAATTAAATTTTTGTCAAAATTTAATTTATCAATGCTATTTTGAAATTGATGTGCTATTATGGTTGCTGTTATAGTTGTTGTTGTTGGTGTTGGTGTTGGTGTTATTGTTATTGTTGTCGCAACTAGAACGGATTTCATCAAACTCATCGATCTATCCTTCATAAATACGGATCTTTTTTCCACAAAACCGGTTTTTTCGTTTCCTTTTTATAAGCTATTCTCTCAACATTTATGGAGGAACAACTCATTTGCTTTGTTATTGCTATCCATCATTGTCACTGGCAGTGTCACCGTTGTCGTGACCATCATTGTCACTGCCATTGTCAAACGTTATTGTTATTTTCGGTTGTCACCAGCCATTCGAATTGTCCTCCATACTACTTTTCCCAGATAAGAGTATCATATCGGTGCTGTATTTGCACAACTTCCTCTACCACAGCTGCTACTACCTCTTTCACCACACCTGTTGCTGTTGTTTTCCAAATGTGTTTAGAAACGCCAATTTATTAATTCATTTCCTATTTTCTGTACTTAATTACAATATTTTTTATTCAAACATTGCTATTTTTATTAGCATCGCTGATTATTATTGCTACTTGATGCTGCAGTTTATTGATTATTTTTGAAAGAAGTCTTCTGAAATTTAAAATGGGAAAATTAAAAAGGCTAAGGAAGGAATATTTCATTTCGAAACATTTATAATTAATTGTTCGCTTCTACATTCCTGCAACTCGGACACATTGCGCTGTGCGCATTTATCCGTCTTCATTTCCTGCTTTGTATTGCTGAGCAATATTTCAGTTAGAACAATCACAGCTAATACGAATGATTTCGAAGAGGATTTGCGGTAAGGAAGATGTCACCGACAGTTATTGTTGTCGCGTTGGTCCAACGACATTTATTAATTACAATTAAGCTCTAAAACAAGTCCGTTCAATTCGATTATTCTTGCCATCATCACCATGGATTTAATTAATTAATGGGAAAAAAGGAGTGAAAATGTTCTTTCTTGCTTCATTCATTATTTTTCTTTGGCATTGTTTACTTCGAATGATCGCTTATATCCGTCAGTATTGGCCATTAAATCGATCTGAAATAAATTCGAGACAGAATGATTGTGAAGAAAATCAAAATATTCCATTTTTAACTGATTCAGCGGAGGAGAAGTCAGATTTCAAAGGAAACTTTCGAGGTATTTCATCAAATTATGAATGAGTTGAAGATGTCAATACATTTAATTCAAAAAAGGAGTTGAATTAATTAAATTATTTCGAGTGGAAATATATGGAAAATTTGCAATAAAATTATTGGAGAAAAATTTTGCGAAATTAAATCTTCTCCATTTTATAAAATACTTTTATTTCATTTGCAAAAATTTGGACAGCAAATTGATTAATGGACATTAAAATAAATTTTTGCTACATTTGTGCTACTATTTAATTTAAATGCCAGTTTGTTGATTAATTGGTTGTCAAGCTCTCTGCATATAGCTTGTCAACATAAAATAATTAGTGACAGCCCAAATATCCTTCCTCTAATTGCAATTTGCAATTGTTCATTAATTACCGCAAATATGTGCTATGATAATGGATATTACCCGCATGTTTACTTACGCCTTGTTAAGTCTTCCAATTGTAAAACGTAGTGCTATCATCATTGTCACCCGAATTCTGCCAGATTACTGATGAGACTTCATTAATAAATGAATTTTACATTATTGTTGGAATGCCTAAATTTTCTCAGATTTCCCCTACACAGCATTATTTGTTTAATTATTTAATAATGCAAATATTTGCGCACCAAATAACCAACGCGCATCATTAGGTTGCTTAGCCTCTTTTAATAAGTTTTAAAATTTGAGCTTTCGAAAATTTTTAAAAATTTCAGTTTTACTATTCATTTATTCATCTTGTATTATTCTTGAAGAATTGACGAAACTTCTCACAGTTTTTTTCTTTTTTTAGCTATATATATTGTGACAGTGAAATTTCAGCGAGTTTTTCGGCATTTTCCCGAAATGAAAGCTGAAGAAACACCAGAGATACCATTTTCTCTCTCTCTCTCTCGGTCTGTGAAATCAATCCGGAATACGGGATTTCTGGACTTTCTTGTCCATGGAAACCTGCAATTTGAGACATTTAAAATTGCCGCCAATACTCAGAACAATTCCCTCTTCTCTCCGTTTTACTGAGCAAAACAAATGCTTGTGTAGCATGATGCTTGTGTAGCATGATGCCTGTGTAGCATGATGCTTGTGTAGCATGATGCTTGTGTAGCATGATGCTTGTGTAGCATGATGCTTGTGTAGCATGATGCTTGTGTAGCATG
>JABVXS010001442.1:0-14775 GCA_013365335.1 Madathamugadia hiepei | reverse complement strand
TTGTGGTTGTTGTTGTTGTGGTTGTTGTTGTTGTGGTTGTTGTTGTTGTTGTTGTGGTTGTTGTTGTTGTTGTGGTTGTTGTGGTTGTTGTTGTGGTTGTTGTTGTTGTTGTTGTTGTTGTTGTTGTTGTTGTTGTTGTTGTTGTTGTTGTGGTTGTGGTTGTTGTGGTAATTGTTGTTGTTGTTGTTGTTGCAAAAAGCAGTTCAAATCAAAATGTTAGGAAAAGTATTTCTGTCGTCTATTGATGTCGAGTAAACTAAAAAGTGTATAAAAAGACTGTAACAAGGAGGCTATGACAATCTGCAGATTGTTGAAAGATGGGAAAGATGTCACACCACCATTAGATCGAACTCCAAGTGTGGAAGTTCTCAGAGTTGTCCTCTCATCTGAGTTTGCTGTAGCACAGGTGTTTCAGATACTTTGTCGCTATTGAATACAGTTGAAATGGAACTGCAAAATGCACAGGAAGATATAAACATTGTGAATAAAATGAGTGACTTGTCGAAGTTACTGAAGAAACCAAACAACGTATGTTTCCTTGGATGTATATGATTGCCAAGTTTGATTGAAATGATCTCCACTGAACAACCCTTGCTCCTCCAAATATGCAGGTTATGATAGTGACATCGCGGAATGCGATGTTAGCTTGCGGTTCACCGCTGAGCATATTAGTGAAATATTTTTCCAGGAATTAACGAGTGTATTAGACAATCTGGAAAGTGAAACGATACGTCGAAGACGGGTTCTTCAGAAACAGCTGACATCGGATCCGCTATTGGCCATAGTGCAGTTGCAAGTCACAACAACGTACTCAGATTCCATAGAACTCGCCTAACATTTATTTCCCAAAACTTTGGTTAAATCCCAATTTTATAACCTATATTCTGTGGCAAATTTCACATTCCGATCAAAAATTAGCCTTTCGGGTCACCCCGAACCTTTCCTTGCATAAAAGCTATACCTTTCTCTTTACGCAATAAGAAGCAAATTACAGCTCGTAATCTAATCTTCGCAAAAACTGCAATAAATTAACAGTTCCATGCTGCTGCAATCTTGTTTATCAGCGACTTCACATCAGTTGGATTGCATGGACATTGAAGGAATTAAATTTTAGTTAATTGCAGGAACGGTGTTGGCCTGCTCATAATACAGTTTCCAAGTGCCGATCGACGCGCAATTTGGGAGAATGCATTGATAAAAGCGAAGACGGCGCTAAGTCCTCATTTACTCCTTTCGCAAAAGTCGCTTTTTAGAGTGAAAAAAATTCAAAAAAAAAAGATACAAAGTGCTTGCAGATAATGAAATGCGAAATGAAGAAAGGCCAAACCTGAAATCGATTATTACACATCGAACTCGTTCTGGTCTTACAGTCAGTGTCATTTTACCCTTAAACTCAACCACCTGTGGGTGTCGTATGACTGATGCTAATACACGAGAGAGCTTGCCAAGTCTGTATACTGCAAGCGTGGAACTTCTAGCTGAGCGTGAAATAAATTAAATTTTCAGTTGTCTGCCGCAGCATCAACTTTCGAGAATGGTGCAGAAGGAACATCGAGTGTTTGGGTCTGTGCCTCAGACAAATTCTCTGGCCAAGTTACTGTCATAAATGTAAACGGTGAACCGACTGTAGAAAGTACCACAAGCATTGGTAATGCAGCAATCGTTGCAATCTGCTCCGTGCCAGCACCAAGGTATTCGTTTTTAAACCGGTCCTTTATGGTTGGTTGACTTCATAGTGACCTGTATAGAATAATGATAACCTATGTTCCGGATTTTCAGTCGTTTCCTCTACAATGCTTTGCTTCTTTTTCATATTCTGCCGTATTTCGGAATTGCTATTTTTAAAGATTCATTTAATTTCAGAAAAAGAAAATTGGCAAAACTCGTGAACTTTTCGTCCAGGGATTTACCCGGCTTGGAGCTTGACAGGTTTGTTTTGGTCTAATGTGAGAGACTATGAAATTTAAAGACAAAAAATTCTGTAAGATAGGAATAATAATCGTTTCTACGTTTAGCACTTCATCGGAATCATGTGAATCAGATTTGGAAACAGCTCGACGAAATGTTCAGTCTACTGTTTGGATTGGCAATGAGGATGGCGAGTAAGACTGACTTTTCACGAATCAGTTTACTGCATTCCAGAACCCTTCAGTTATCAACCAGAATTTTGTAGGGAAAAGAGTTTTCAGATGATAGTTTCTTTGAGGAATATTTCCACTTCAAACTGTTATGTTCTTCTTAAGCTTCCATATTTTACAAAGGAAGAAATCACCAGGAGTACGTTGGAAATTCTAACTTAAATATAGCACGTTCAATTCCTTCTTGGTGATGATTGCATTAGCTTGTAGATTCATTTCAATTGATTTAAATCTGTGGTAACGGAGAAGGGACTTGCACAGGAAACTGTCATTCGAAATGATTTAGCAAGAAAAGCAACAGCCAACTTTCTCGAACCTTCCATACTCACAGTATTTATTTCAGGATATTTGTTTTCAATCTTCTGGATAACGTTCGGCTGAAAGTCTATGAAAGGATGGCAAGGCTTCCAATGCCTGTGGATGATATCGTTTGTTTGGAAGAAAAGGTTTTCGTTTCGACTTCATCAAATTCACGTATTCAACTATTATATTTTCAAAGAAATACAGGTTTCAGTCATTCATTTTAATATTTCTCAACCATATTGATTGTCTGCTGTTTGCTATAGGTATTAGGCGAATGAGTGGCTGCAGTATAGCATAGCAACTAATATCTGGCAAGCTTGGTGAATTCATCTTTAGCTAAGTTCAATTATCAAACAGACAGAAGTGTCTTTTGTTGGCATTTAAATTTAGACAAGCTGGGTTAGTTAGCCTTTCTCGACAGATGTTCGGTGAGCAAAGGAGAGCTCGTGAACAGCACCTGAAGGGAAAATAGCATTGATTGATTAACATGAAAAGCTCTTTTTTACCTGCTTGGTCATCATCTTTGAGAAGGAAAATGGGATTTGGAAAATCCGAAGTCAGTGCAGATAAACTTTCGCAGACGTTTGAGACCAATGAGGGTTGCGGCTTCGAAAATTTGCTTTGCATCTGGTAATTCAATTTATCTACTGAATCCTTCCACCTTGCAAATTGAGGTTTGTGTTTATGAAGAGAGGACGAATAGACAAAAAATGTTGTGATTAGGGAAGTTGAAAAGAAAATTTCCGGAATTTAAAAAATTTCAATTTGATTTCAATCTAAAATTTTCAACTAAAATTTGTAAGAATTTCACGGAACCTTGTTTTTTGTGCACTAATTTTCATTTATTAATTAAAAAATCTTCAAGTGTTCTTTTTATTTACCCTTTGATATTGGTGAATTTAGTGTTCTGTTTCAATTAAGAAGAGTAAATTTTGAATGCAAAAAAATTAGTTGTATAATTTGTGTGCATAACTTTTGGATGAAAGTAAGAGAAATATCTTACATTTCGCTGGCTTTCGATTTTGAACAAAGAGTGAAATTTACTTGTTAATTGAAGAAGCAAGCAGCTGTAAGTGCAAGTGCAGTGGAGACAGTGGCTTGCCTGGCCGTGCTTGGTTCCTTACTTTTTGTGGTAATGAATAAATCATCGATAGTCAAAGTAATCAGCGCGTTTACTCTGGTCTGCCAGCAGGAATTCAGCATTTCACATCTCGTCAACAAAGCCCTTTCCAGTAGGTTCACAGTTCGTGGCTAGTATGGATGGTTATCAGTTTTTCATTTTTTGCTTAAAAGCTCTGCTTAAGCTGACTTACAAGGAAGAGGTATGTTCGAACCCAATTTGTTCAGTTACTTCTATTGCAGGTAGTGAAGATATCATTCGAAAGCATAAGATGGGATGCTTGAGGATAACATCACTTCTTTGCTGTAACAATCGTCTTTGGATCGGTACTTCTGCGGGCATACTTATCAACACACTCATACCCAATGACAAACTATTGAATTGGACTCCTACATTGAATGGTACCATTCAAAGCACAGCTGATCCTGTTGATAGGCAAAGAAATGGCGACAAGCAGATGAGACGTGAACCTTTTGGGATCAGATGACGGCGTTTGTGAGGACGGAGATTAGAAGGGGAAGAGAGGGGAGTGTTAGCAGTGGATGTGTGGATGTAATTGAGCTGAAGCATCGGGAAGTACAGTAAAACGTAGAACTATCCGGTGATACAGTATCAGTATTAATTGAGCTGAAGCATCGGGAAGTACAGTAAAACGTAGAACTATCCGGTGAGACAGTATCAGCATTAATTGTACTCAATCAATGTGAATTTCACAATATTTTTTGTGAAACGATTTGATTTTTCATTCAGAAAAAGAGTTTATCAGCATAAGTTCATTATTTAGGCAGAAATTAGAGACAGCTGTTTAATTTAAAGTGACTGAACTTTAAATTGGTCGAAATAATTTTGATTGAATTTCAATTTTAAGCACAAAATTGGCATTGCGAGCAATATTTTGAAAATTGAGAATGTGGTCATTTATTCATCATTTTCAAACTTTTAAAAATTGATTAGGGTTTTCACCAAAAGCAGTTTCAAACAGCTCTCTATTCATTTCAGTATGCCAAGCAGGACATATGGGACCTTGTAGATTTCTGACCTCTGTTTCTGCTACAGCAATACCCACACTCGATGCACGACGTCGACGAATATCACTCAGTGCTCCAATGTTACAACAAATTGAACAGGTGAGATTTTACATCATCAAATTGCAATGATTACTTTGTCTTACAGGTAAAAAGGCAACCTTGAAGCTCTTAAGTAGAATTTCATTTGAGAAGATTCAGTATTGTCATATTCAACCACCTATCAGAAGATGTACATCTGAAGTTAAGCCTTTTCTCTCTCTGATATATCAACGAATAAATATCACTGAAATGTGCATCAGTTGTTCCGCTTCAATTATAATTCTGATTTATTTCAGATGTTGGTGGTAAGTGGTGGTGAAGGGTTCGATAGTGGTGCTACAAAAGGTGATGGTGAGAAACGTGAAATGGATGATGCCTTGAATTATTTATTATTTTGGTCTGCATAGATGGCGTAGTGCTGTTTTTCTCCAAAACAAATTTGAGCATCGCTTACCACGCCGTCGGAAAATTTTCTGATGACCCACCAGTTGCAAATGGCTTGAACTCTCCAAAGTTACTTCACAATCACTTCCATGCAAACCATGAGCGTCAGTGCACTTAATTCATTGTCAGTGCATCTAATTCATTGTCAGTGCATCTAATTCACTTTTCCTTCCCAATTTTACGTCGAAATGAAAAGAAAATTCAATCGTCTCAACTGCAGTTATTTTCCACACTAACCTCAAATTCAACGTTAAACTTTGTGCAGAAGGAATTTTTCCGAGTCCTACTTACAAGGGAAAATTTACAATTTGCGGGAACAAAATTTGATTGAACGCACAAGTTCATGAGATTGAAAAGATAACAAGTTGTAGTTCTTTGAAAGACTTTCCACCCATGTTTTAACTGAATTGGAATAAAGGAAGAGACTTTTTTCTGTTTTTTCGACCTCATCATGATTGAAGAGAGAAGTGTTAGCAGTAAGGATCGTTTAACCGACCAAAGTCATGATTGATTACATACTCTCCACATCTTGCTCGAATCCCAGAAAAGATCATTAAACTGATAACAAATTTTTGCATATGCAACTGAATTTCTTCATAGGAATAAAATTTTGACGCAGAATTCAATACTATTATGAGAACTAGTCCGGCAATGGTTGTCGTGATTTATTTCACTGCTCACTGACTAATTAGCAAGGGCGATGGCCTCACAGGTTTGTTCTTGCTATCACTCATCAGTTACTCTTGCACTCCATCAAGCTCTACAACAAATGAGTTATCATCTCAATTGGCGGAGATTATTCACAAGCTATCTGGACTGGAATCTGAGATGCGCATTTCTTACAGATAAGTATACGAAGGAGTAATGAATGTGCTGAGGAAGATTTGAGCCTTCCAAAAGCTCAGCAAGTTACTCAGAATTATGAGCTACGAGGAGAGTCAAAAGCAGCACAACCGAATTCATTGCAATCGATTATGGCTTGTAAGAAAGTGGAGGAGGCAGACTCGGCGAACAACTTAGTCACTGACAACCCTTGTCCAGAAGTTCTGGACAGGAGGAACTATAGAGATGCTTTACATCAACGCACTCAGCCGGCTGCTGATGTTTCACAAATAAAATTAGAAGAGTCACGGGCTGTGGGGAATTCCGCGATGACTTTGCATAATCTTCGAAATTGTAGTGCAAGGAATGTGCAAGCTTCTCTCGCAGAAGATGAGATGAACCAGTTAACGAGAAGATACTGTAATGTATTCACACCTAAGCATGGTACTGCAGAAGTCAAATGCCACCACCTAACGTGTTCGCAGCAAGTTCCTCACTGCTCTGTACTTCCCCGTGTAAACTTTTGTCACAATTTGGTATGAAACCAAACTTTCTGCTCCTAACTCGTTAAACCACCGCTCTCAGAATGGTGTCAACATAAAATTAAATTCCATCGCTTTCGCCACGCATATCCGCTTGCCACCCCGGATTCATACTGCAGCAAGTGATCCGAAATCATACAAAGTTGTAATTTTGCAGGTTTTGAAAATACCTTTAGGTATAAGGTAGTGCTCTAAGAGTTTTTTAGAAAGATGGTCTACATTGTGATGGAAAGTGTAGAAGAGATAGTAATAAATCACAAATGATTGGTGTGTCTCATGGAAATGAAGCAGTGAAGAGTAAAGAAGATGAAGCTACTCAGACACCTCTTTGTGTTCGTTTCACTCAAAGTGAATTTTTCCCTTTCTTTTCGAATTTTATTTCAGCATATGGCTAAGAAGACCGCCGTCCGGTTCAGAATTTGGCCAATAAAAGAAGGCCAAGAAATTGGAGGAAGATTCCCGACTTACATCACTCAAGTGATAGAATCACTGAGAGTATTATAACATATAAGGACAATATACATCAAAAAATATTTAAGGTCTGGCAGGAAGGAGCCTATTGTTCGAAACCAGTTCGTCCGCAGACATCTCAGGAAAGAAGTCTTCAGTCGAATGTTAGTGCTTTTGTGCTTCAAGACTTGTCTTACTGTTTTTTGGCCTTCCTCATATTCAATATTGGGCCATTAAACATGCCTTTTTTTTCTGTAGTATTGGTGAAGCGCTGAACATTTGATCCAATCACTCCCTAATGTTTGACAAAAGTCAAAAAATCAAGCTTGCCATAGTTTTCATTTGCAAACTTAAGACACGTTCACGTCGAAAGTGCACTTGTAAAGGACTTCGTGGAAAGTCGAGCCGAAAGTGCCGTGATTTCAAGCGGTCCGCCGCCAATGGTAATCATTTAATTTGTGTCATAAGCAATGTCGCTTCACATTTTGCAGCAATAGAGTGTCACAACATGCACAGACCAATCTATATACCCAAGTATTCTGAATTTTGGAAAATTTCAAAGTTTCTATTCTTTAGCAAGGAAATCCCACCTTTGTAATCAGATGCCACCAACGTCGAAATATCACCACCAAGCAGAATGCAAACCCAACCACATAGCCAAGCACCACTGGGATGTTTTGAAATGCCACGGCTGTGGACGACACGTTCTTCATAAATATCGTCACGGTACCTCAGCTTGTCAGTATTACCTCTTCTGGATTATATGTCCCAATACTTGCACCATTAAATTTGAACTGAAAGCCTTAGTGTAATCTGTTTTCTAAATCCTTCAATGCTTCAACAGGTACTATCACCGTAAAAAATCAGAATGATTTTTGTTCAATTCCGTTCCACCTTTCACAACTCACATTTATGGACTCCCGTTGAAAATTCAAGGATTCACCAAGCAATTCCTGGGATTCCCTACTCCCATATCCTAATCAGTTGGTAAGCTTATCGCTTAGAGTTAAAATTTTCAGGTAGAAGCAATGGTGTCCGTCACCACTTACCTTGCCATCCTCACAGCAATCACAGAAATCATTCAAGCAGTCTTCGTCACACGCACTGCTATAAACATAACTAATGTTCGGAGAAACTGAAGCAATACCATTTGCATAAATGATAATCATCATTCCTTTCATTAGAAAAGCAAGCTGCCGGGATATTGATTTGTGATCACTCTAATGATCAACTGACCTTTCGATAAAGAGTACTCTCCAGTGAATTGTCATATCGTGCCCGTTGTATATCATATTGATGTGATACCATTCAGTCGATGACAGTGCTTTGATGAGATTTTCAACTTTCACGATACATCGAAAAACTTCTCATCTTCTCCTCGGTTACTTCCTGCAATAACCACCTAAACATTACTCAAGGGAAGGTCATTAGTCAATGAAAGTGTCTTTCCAGATTGGCGGGTTATAATGCGGGTCCCAAAGAGAATCCTAGATATTTGAACTGTGAAAGGCGCTTCCCTTTCATCTCTATTTATCATTTACGTCTTTTCATGGGTTAGAAATTTGGGGTCCTTCACTTTGCAGTTTTTTTTTCCATACTTTTCGGATGCTGTACTTATTGTTAGTACCGATGACGTACTTCAGGCTTAGATAATGAATTCAGTTGATTATTGATCGTCAGACCGAGCTGTTCAATGGACGACTCAGATTTTGTTGAGAAATCGCTTAGATCGACCAGGTAATTATAATGAAATGTGTTTAGTTTCATCACAAAAGGTTGAAGATAAAACGTCTTCCTAGCGGGAAAAATTTTGATTCTTTGAAGTTGTGAAAGATTGGGATAATGGGATGTAATATGAGTAATGCCGTTACAGGGAGTTAAAACGCAAATCAGAGAACAGAATTATTTCAACACCAGTGATTGGAAGTGATTATCTGCTACCGGGTGGTGATGAAGACAGGTGCTTTACATGCAACAAGGTAAGTCGCATTTCTCATTTTCCAGAAGATAAAAGTGTTTTCTCATGTTAATTAGTTAATTTTGCCTTTGAATTCTCCTTGAGTGCATTTTTACAGCGTTTATAAGTTTTGATACTTTTTTGATAAGAATATATTCACATTTGTAATGCTTTGCAGTTCTTTAACTTTACGATATTTAAAGGATTTGAAACATCTCGATGAATTGCGCAAGTCATTACATATTAATCATTGCTTGGATCAACAGGAAGCATCCAATCAATACGAAGCAAAAAAGGAGGAATGGAAGAAAACTGTGGATTGCCCTATATGCGGTAAACCCGTACAACCAGGACCAGTAAGTTCTTTGGAAGTAATGCACTTTTAAATTAATGCTGGCAGCAATGAAAGATTCATGATGAACTTTAAATCTAATCGTCTTAGCAGTTATTCCCTCAGTTTGGATTTCGATCAGTGCTGTCTGTCATTTGATAAATTTTTCAGTTGCAGAGATTCACCTCAAGAGTGAAGTAGTATTATGTTGCAAGTTTATTGCTTTAAGCTCAAGTTGAGATTTCTATTTTCGGAACAAATAAGTTTTTCAGTTTCGTGCTGCACATGCTAAGCGTTGTGGTAAAAAGCATAACGTTAATCCTAACAGTCTTCTATTATTGTTAGATACGCAGGCTAAAGTTGCGGAAGCGAGGAAGCGAAACGGTACTGCACATACAAAGTTGGACTGTTTTCAATTCATATTTTTAAAACCTATCGCAAAAATGTGAACGGCTGAGGAATGGAGAAAATGAGGCAGTGAATCAATGTATAACTTAAGCTACAGAAGCAAAGTTTCCTTTTCTAAATGTATGTCTTGCTTTGTTTTTATTGTTTTTAGGCTTAGGGAGCCAAAACTAGAAACAAGAAAGCGTTGTAATCGTTTGAATGAGGAACCGCATTCTTTGCTCGATGAGCAGATGAAGCTAGCGACAGCTCTTTCTACAAGTATGTGCTCTAGTGGAAGGTATACTTTTTCAATGATGGTTTTGTTTTAGAAGTATTTCTCTTTTTAGCTATTGCCTTTTGATGATTTTGATCGAATGGAATAAAAAAGTTTAGGGACGTCTTTTTTTCAGTTTTCTCGTTAAAAGCTTGAATTTCAGGAGTCGCATCATTTCCCTAGATGTTCTAATCAAAAACTTGTTCTTTCGAAAAAAAGATTTGAAATAATTTTTTTTAATGGAATAGCTTTATTTTCTTCACATTGTAGTGAACCATACACTGAAACACAGGAGTTGCTAGAGAAGCTACCTAAAATTAAATCCAAAAAGCTACGACCCCGATCGTTTTCAGTTGTAGAGCTTGAACCTCATGCATGCAAGTGCAAAGTGGTTGAAAGAATACAGGTTAGGAACTAATTTTACTTAACTGCCTTTGTATGTTTTTAAGGTTTCTTCTCATTTGTCTCATTCTTGATGATTATTAATATAATTATTGCTAGAGCCCTTTCTGCTATGTCTGTCTTGAGGATTAGTACCACTATCAGTTGATTTTATTTCAGGAGAATTTCCTCAACATTTTCAAAACTAGAGATGAAAAGAACGATATGCATATCGTAATGAAAAAAAAAATTCACGATACAGAAGAGACTCTAAAAAATGCCGGGGTATGCGTGCGTAAGGTTAGCAATTATATAGCTATTAAACAATTGCTGTTCAGTCAATTTTATACCAAATTTCAGTATAGTACAATAAGTTTTGTTCTCTTTCATAATTGCGTAACAAGGAACTGGATGACCCACCTGGAGTTTTTTTGTTCGGTGCTTCATGAATAAGATCTACCTTTTTTGCAGTTGAATAGCTTGAAGCAAATGGCAGATGATCTAGCTAATTTTGCTGCAAACAACAGCGATGTCATTGTTTCTTCTCGGGAAAACGAAACTTTTTTAGCTTGTCGATTTATCATAGCTGCTCGAGCACCAGCACTTTTACAGGTTCCTTTAGTTTTTTTTTTTACAAGGAGTTCTCTGTCGAAAGTTTTTCCCTTTCAAGTTGTTTAAAGTAGCTTATGCAAAACCTAATTGTTTGATATGTATGAACCAGTATTATTGGAATACATTTTTTGGTGAAGTTTTCACACATTGTGCAGAAATGCATCCATACTTATGCTTTTTCAGCTCTTAAATCCGGATGGTTCTTTGAAGTTGATGGAATATTCAGGAGCAGCAGTTAGGTA
Source organism: Madathamugadia hiepei (assembly GCA_013365335.1). Classification (NCBI taxonomy): domain Eukaryota; kingdom Metazoa; phylum Nematoda; class Chromadorea; order Rhabditida; family Onchocercidae; genus Madathamugadia; species Madathamugadia hiepei. The sequence continues at coordinate 3,705 of JABVXS010001442.1, read as the reverse complement.
ACATCGTTTTATCTGTTTTTCCTCAAGCGTCAGAGTTTAGCATTACTGCGAAGTTGGAAGTTCTAGTTAAATATTATCCATTGTAGTTTCTGCATCAATATATAGTTTAAAAAAATATTGATCCATCAAATCCAATTTTGAGCATATTGTATATATATCAGAGTTTCATCTTGTTCTTTTAGTTTGTTATGCCAACTAATTTTTTAGAGTTACTGTAGGAAATTTCTTATCCTGTAATTCCAATATTTTATCTTCCAGATCATATATAGATTTCTTAACTTCGGCTTCAATCATTTGGACTGAAAATGAGCGTGAAGAAGTGCATTCTATGGCTGTAAAATATGGGCCAAAGGACTTGGCAGCACTTTGTAAATCACCGAAATGGGAAGTAAGCTCTGATAAAGAAACTGTGAAACATAATCCAAAAATGGATACTGACGGGAATTATGACGATACACAGAAAGTTGAAGAAGAACGAAATTGTTCAAATGCAATGCTTAGAGTGTGGGGTAATGGAAAGGATGGAACAGAGGATGTAGATTCAGATGATCCATCAATTATCTTTGTTGAAGAAGTTGGACGAAATATTTGCTTTGATGGCGTTGCAAAAAATATGCGAAGTTTATTAAAAGAAGCCTCGGAAAATTTGGTTAGGTCATCACCGCCGGTATTCCCAAGTAACAGAAATAATGAAGAATTTATTAATAAGAATCCTAATTCACTTTGTTCTTTATTAGAGAAATCGTCGTGCGATGAAGAATCGGAGGTTTCGACGAAAAGAGTTCCCAAACATGTTAAGACAAATAATTCATTTTCATTGGAACACAGCGTTAACACTGATGCTAATCTTCCTTATTCACTTTCTGCCTGTTCACCATATCTAGGAATCATGGATCATTTTAATGAATCAGTCAAAGATTCGTTAAAGAAAATCTTGCAAATCGAACTAGCCGTGCCTACTGACGAATTTTTATCTCCAGATGCATGTTGTTCGAGACAGGCAGTAACCAATATTTTATCGAGTAATTTAACATCAGAAAAGCTCATTTCACCAAATCCTTCGAAGAATTCTGAAGAAATTCGGAAATCATTGATAAAAACCAAAAGCAGTCCAGAATTTTCCGTCACACTAAAAAAGTCTTCGGCTTCTTTGTCACCAGTATCTTTATTCGATGAACCTTTAGTTTTTCACAGAAATGTTCCTTCATCATCTAAAAAGAAAAAAATACGAATAGCTACTGCACATTTACTTTCGACTCCAGAGATTCAAAAAACTCATTTTGCACGGCAGCTGAAAGAACTGGATTCGGATGTTAAGCTCTTGAAAACAAAAGATATTACGCCAATGCCAGTTTATGATTTAATGGATGATGAAGAATTAAAGGTAGTTTTGTTTCGTCTTAATTCTTGGATTGGTATCATTTTACAATGGAAAATGTGTAAAAGTTAGGTTTCAGCGGCTGCTTTTCTGTTCATACATTATTAATTTTCGAAAAAGGAACTGTTTCAGTGTTCTCGTAAAAATTGAATACGCTCAGCTGGATAGAATTCGAAAATAGATTTAAAATGGTTTTATCCAAAATATTAGATTTAAAATGGTTTTATCCAAAATATTTTCCAATCTTTTTGCAGGTAGAATTAGCAAGATTTGGTGTAAGGCGGATGGGAAGAAAGCGAGCCGTCGCACTTCTGAAAAAAATTTATCTGGAGACACATCCAGGTTTTTGCATGTGCATTTTATCATGTAATTGATGACTCAGTATTTCATTTAACAAAATATGTTCAAAGGATTTGCAATGCTCATAAATTCAAAATTTTCTGCTTCCCTACTCAAAAGGGATTGATGACTGGTCAGTGAATGAGCAATCATTCATCTGGTGTTATTTGCTATCTTTCATTCGATGGTGTTTTCAGTGTTGGAGAGCACACCAATATCAAAGAAAAGCTGTAAATTCTCAAATAGTGATTGGCAGTTGACGACGGGTGGGGTCGCAAAGTCTGATAGTGACGAAGACTGCGATGCGGACGAAACATTGAACGTTAGTCTGGATGCAAATGACATCATGGAAGAATCTTGCATTAATGACGAACAGTTTGCTGTTCTCCCAAAAGTAAGAGTGATTTCATTTATATTTTCGGATATTTTTATACTGGACATTAAACATATGATATTGTGTTGTATATTTAACAACCACTGCTATACTGTCCGGGAAATATAGATGTTAGATGTAAAAAAATGAAATGAAATAAATCAATAATTTTTGGTAATAAGGACTCTACAGAAAAAAATTTGAACTCTTATTTTAAAATATGAGTCCAGAAAATAATTTATTGTTTGAATAATATGCAGACTTCAGAGTAATAGCGTATTATTGAGGATTGTTGAGAAAGTTATGTCTTCACTGTATATTCAAATTTTGCCTCAAGGGCAGTTAATGTTTCAAATTTCTGAAGTTGCGAATTCATTTACCTATAGGATTTGGAAAGTATGCAGTGCATTTTGCTTAACTGGCTTCGCAGAGAAGAAAATTCCAATTTACATAACCATTTGCTTGGTCTAAATGTGGTTCCTTTCGTAAGTTTATTAGTTTGTGTTTAAGAGACGGAAAAATTATAAAAGTTGAATGCATTTGTGAACCATATTTTGTTGTGGATGAATATAAAAAATTCAGTTATTTGCAGGAAGAGCTTGCCAATAGATTGTCGCATGCTGATTCAGTTGTGTCACAGATTCCGAAGAAGGCACTTATAGAAATACTAGATCGTTTGCATGTTACTTTTCAGATGCCGATGGATGGATGGGATCGGAAAAGAAGGCGACCCAAAAAATGATTTATTGTTTACATGGATAATATAGAAACTTTGAACATAGAGTATAATTAAGTAGGACTGATGAGAAAGTTGTGTTTTCATGAATATTGAAATTTTTCCGTCATGGATTTTCTCAAATCATGTTTCAAAACTCAAGAGCCAGGTTGATGCATTGTCAGATTGTGATTTCGTACTGTAATTTGTTCAGAAATTTAAAAGATCCCAAACCCAAAGCATTTGCAGAGTTTGAATAGCTCTTATTCGACTCAGTTTTCCATATTCTTCATCAAAACAGGTGACCTTTGATTACTGCTTAATTCTGCTCATTACATTTTCATTTCATGCTGATCCTATCGAGGTTCTATATATATTAAAACCATGTACTAGAGATTGATAAATTGAAACATGTGAATATGATTGGCTGGGTATTGAATCGATGCGTCCATGACTATTCAAGAATGTCAATTACCATGTTAGACAAATTGTGCAAGTTTTGATTCAATACGCAAAGCTTTTGAAACGTAGATTTTTGTCAACTATTGGAATACAAAGGACGAAGTATTTGAGTCATCTGACTCTGAATATTAAAAATGGATTGAAAATCCTTGCAAATACCCTGATTGAGAACTGGTTTTTATGGCTGAAAAAATGCGTAAGTGGTCAACTGCAGTAGAGAATTTAAAAAATGAAATTTCGGAAGTTGAATGCAAACTTTCGGTTTGTTATCACATGTAACTGAGTCAGAGTACTTGAATTATGTTTTACACTTCTGATCGTTTGATCTTAGGGATCTTGTCTACAATCGTGCTGTAATTAATGTGTCGCCCTGGTTTCACTCTATATGTTTTAGAAAGGAGTGTGTGTGTGTGTGTGTGTGTGTGTGAGGGTGTGTGT
>JABVXS010001441.1:0-14798 GCA_013365335.1 Madathamugadia hiepei | reverse complement strand
CCTACGAGCCGATACCCAGAAGCTTACTAAGATAGCACTTCAGCTAAAAGTGGAGGGCAAGCGACCCCGAGGAAGACCAAGACAACGATGGCAAGATACGATAAATCGGGACCTAAAGATTGCTGAAATGGCACATTACCGAGACGTATGGAGACAATGCTCCGAGGTACCCGCATCTCCGTGGGACAAACGCTAACAGAAGAAGAAGATCTAGAAAGAGATGACTTCCGATCCCAAACCTTCCAAGTATTTTTATCCGGATTGGGATTACATGACTTATGAACATGCCACATCAATCGCCATAAAATAAGCTTAAGAAACTTCAGTCATATGAACCAATAAGCGCCTAGAATCGAAATCTTTCCATTCAAAAAATTCCATGGACTGACTTCAAGAATCTTCAAATACAAATAAAATTACAACTGTATTTTTCTGTTCACAAGTTGTCATTAGCTCAGCAACGGATGGAGATGGCGAATAAACAGCTGGAGAGAAACGAACAGGAACGTCATCATCTGACTTTTGCTGTCTTCTTTCCGAATCACGATGTTGTGAAATCTGGATAATCATTTGTGAACACTTTGAGCAATCGATAGAAATATGAAGCAGTGAAATGTTCATGAATTTCAATTCAATATTTCAATTTGTAATGCTCATCTTAAACACATTTGTTAAAAAACATACTACATACCGAATGGTTAGCTTTTCCAAGTTTTGCTGAAGATTTTTCCAGAGATTCAAACGAATACTGTTCGTCGAAAGTTGCTAGTGAATCGGTCTTAATTATATACGTTCAAGATTTACTTTGTCAGATTACAGAGAATTGTGAGATGAACGATCAATCAAAGCAAACCTTGTTGACGAAATCAAATGCCTTTTCTACTTCAGCAACTTGATCCACAACTTCGCTATTATGTATTTCCTCAGGAGTAACTGTAAAAAAACACATTTCATGGAACGGTCTTCAGAATAAAAGTGAAGATAAGATTGCATACGTTTTTGTGAACGATCAGTGACAAAATCATTGTGGTAGTTCGGTTTCACTTCGGTAGTGTAATTCATTGGATGTGTGTCCGGACTGAGGATCTGCATTTCTTCCTACAACCAATGCGGTGGATTTAATAATGTGCGTACGCAAATATGGAATCACTTCTAAATCTCAAAATTGGTTTTTGGAGAAAAAGTTTTGATTAAAACATTAACATCACGTGATTTGCAATAACAGTTTCTTTTCTTTCAGCCGCCATCAGGTAAGAACTAATCACGAAGTAGCTAATTTTTACCATCATTAATTTACATTTTTACGTTCGGACAATATTTATTGTCCGAACGTAAAAATGTGTAAGAAAGGAAAACATGTTTTCGGACCAAATTATCATTGTTTTTTCCCCATTAACTATGTATTTGAATGATGATTTCATTCTACCTTATTCGCCATCCTTTTGTATTTGCTGTCATAACGTTTGATACTGATTATTCCCTGAAAACAAGACTTTAAATGTGAAATACGGAAATTCGAATTTTCAAACTTATTTATCATAAAAACAATGGTAAAGCTAAGTTGTGCTCATGTTAAGCAAAAATTACGGATGAGAAAGAAATGAAGACCTTGCACAACCCTAATTCATATTGCCGCTGATCCCAAGCGTCAGCGCTCCACGTAATACTACGAGACGAACTTTTGCGAGCTGGGCAATCATTCCATTCATCTGGTCGTCGTGATAACCATTCAGTATTACAGACATTGTAATTCGAGTCAATAGCATTAACATCTTGAACACTTATGCAATTGGCAGCATCAGGCATTGGCTGTAACATGCTTGCATTGTATTGCGAGTACCGTTTCCGTAGTGTCATATCATTCTGAATTTCTGGCGATGAATTCCGATACATATTCGGGTTCAACACTGATTCAAACCTGAAAAAAATCGTAAAAAATTCAATGTAAAAAAGAAAACAAAAGTATTAAAAAACCGACCGGCTCACAATGTTGCGTACGCTGCTAGCTTCAATAACTTTATCTCTTATATAATGTGCTTCAAAACCACCACTTCTTATGCATGGAAATGTGAGACCTGAATGAGTTTCAATATCTTAGAGCATTCAGAGTTGATTGTAATTAAAAAAATTGACAAATAAGCAGAAAAGCAGCAGATAAAATAAACCTTGAGAAAGTCGCTTATCCATTGCATTTTTCCGGTGATAGTCTTTACTGATCATGCTCGGCGGAACCGACTTCCCGCGGTGTTTCAAATGATTCATTTCTCGCAACATTTCTTCATTTGCTGCATCACTTATCGTTTCAAAAAATGATGCAAGCTTACGTGTTTTTCCCCGTGGCAAACGGTCACTGTAATATATAATCACACTATAATCCAACCTATGGTTGCAAATCTTATATATTGGTGAAATATGGAAATAATATTAATCAAAAATTGTGCACACAGAGCTACTCTTAGCTTTGAGCAAATAGCTGCAGAAATATTTTTGTGTGCTTATCATGAGAAGTGTTAAGCATTTTCTGATGAAAACAATTGAAACAGAGTATGCGGCATCAATTAATGTTTCAATGTTGTATTCTATTCTAGAATGAGTTTTTTATTTTGACAAAATGCTTCTTTTCAGATCAAAATCAAGCACGACAGGGTTTACAAATTCCCACTAAATTTGAAACGCGTACATTCAACTAAAAAAAATCATCAAGAAAACTAAGACAAAACTTCGCTTTGTGTCTTAGCTATGGAGATTTAGGCCTGAAATTCAACCTCTTCTTGAGAAAACAAAATAAAGCTTTGAGAAATCCAAAAATCAAACTCTCTTTGAAGCATGAAATTCCTTCATACATAATATCTCCACAAAATACTTGCAATTGTCAATGCTTCCTGGAAAATTGATGAAAATTTTATCACTATAAAGGATACCGGATTGTTGAGCGGCCATCACTGTTAGATCTTGGTGATTTCTTCCTACAATTATTTTCATGGCAATACTGCTTCAGAGGATTCCCATTCGGCTTTTCGACTAGACATTCGTATTGCTGGTTCACAGCCATCATTGTCTTTTTACCCATCTTGAAATAATTACAAGGCACCATTTGCAATTCTAGGATTTTTGAATTTGAAAAAATAAATGAACCAAAGCTGCAAAAACGTTCATCATGCACAAGAAATGAATGACATAAATGAAAAACCTGAGCTTCAGCTGAAAAATGTTTCAAATATGGTAATGGAACATCTATTCTATCAACGAGATCGTTGAACTCGTCGGTTATCTGAAAAAATAAGATGGATTAATAGTAAAGATCTATATAATAACCCAAATATGATGTAATTTATTAAATAAAAAGTGTAGGATAAAAAAACAACAGCGAAATTGCGGAAATTCAAAATGTTTTGTGATGTTGATTTCAGACAGCCGGGTGGCGTTGAATAAAAACTATTGAATTGTCCCTGAGTGATGGAGCCGTTTTGGCTTCCACTTTTTAAACGTCTCTGTAGCATTACGTTCAGCACAGATGCTGCCCTATTTGTGTCCTGAAAGCAAACGATCAAAAAGAAAAACGACAAATGCCTGATCTAGAAATTCCTATTAGATATCAAACCAAAAATTCACCTCTGATGACTGCGTAACTATAGGATCTTTAGTTTGCGAATACTGTTCTCTGCGCAAAGTGATTATCTGCTTTTCCTCTCTTTTACCATTATTTTTCTCGTATTTGAAATGACATGTGCTGTTCGGAAAACATTGCATTTCCAAATGATTTAATGGATAAATAACAGTATGCTGAGTGACAAAAGAGTGTCGTTTCAAATCGCCTTTGGACAATTCCTGTAGAAGTTGTTTAGAAACTCAGGATGTTAGCTAAAAAAAGACATCACACAGCATTCAAATTTACTAAAATACTCGCAGAAGAATTCAGTTTTGGCGCAAGATGAAAAATTCATTTAAATGAGACAAGAAAATTGAATCGGTAGTACCACATATTCTTACAGATAAAACAAAGCATCAAAACTGATTGAAAAAGGATGCAAAGAAAAGCCAGCTTAACTTTTATTTAATGCCATCAATGTCATTATTACGAACACATGTAACATGTAACCTGCGACCTCTATTTTTGTTTAGAATTTGATTTATTTTTTGTCATATTTTCCCCGGCTAACTTGCATTTGGTTTATGTCACATCCTGACGTGGTCGGTAGTACCAAATAAAACAAGTGTTTGTCCTTTAACATTTTCAAAATTTTTAAAAAGCTTTTAAAAAATTCTTCCCTGAAAAAGTCATATTCGTTATAGCACTAGAACCTTAACAACATAATACTATTCAACGTTCAAAGCTTTGAAGCCCACCTCTTCAGCTGCGATATTTTTTGGCGTTGACACGAGCGACTCCAATGAAGGGGTTACATCGCCCTGTAGATTTTCATCTAAGTTGTACATCTAATTACTTAAAGAATCTTGATATTCAACCACTAACCCATGGAAGAGAATCATCGAAAGTCTTGCTGCTATGCGTAAATGAATGTGTACGGTTAAAAGACTGATCTACTGACAGCATACAATCACGCGATTCATCAAGTATTTTCTGATCCTCTGTTGCCGTTAACAATATTCCATCCTGAAAACATTATTAAAAAATCAGTGCTTAAACAAAATCTACTGATTTGAGAAAAATCAAAATGTGGTTTTCATTGTTTTATATAGCTAGGACTTAATTGATCATCGTGACTAAAATTCGACGATAATCTGGTGCCCAGTGCTAACAATTCGTTTTCAGAGATTGATGTAACCTGAAATCAGATCAACGTTTTGCCTTGACAATGCAATAAAATTGAATCGTTTACTTAATCTTACTTTCATATACTTGTTCGGAAAATCGAAGCGTGACTATTATTGCTGAAAAAACATCTTTAAATTTCTGCGTTTCGAATTTGCCCCTTTAATTTCCGTGAAGTTTTCTTTAAATCGACATCGATACCATTAATAAACCCACATATTGATTCTTTTTTTTAATTCAACCTTATTCTCACGCTTAGAAATTAAACAAGTCTATATATATTCGCAGCGAAAACTTGACAACTGATTCACTGCCATTTCATTAAGTAACATTTTTAATGAACCTCAGGAAGAGAAACGCTTCGCCATCTTGAATAAAACCGTGAATTCAACGATATTTCACCACACCCAGTATCGAGATAGTTGTAAGAAGCCCGATTTGCTTCTCTTTGACGCGACTTCTAAAAAGCAACGAAGCAAATCGACGTTGTGGATTTTTTATTGCTATCTGTAATCATAAAACTATTCTCTCCTCAAAATCTTAACGTTTCTAAAGGCACGGACACTGGTCATTTAAAGTATAGATATTAAAAGTTACAACTCTTTAATATTTCGTATATTTGCTACAAAAATTGTCATGTAAACAGCCTTTCTAAAGTGCAGCACCACCATAGTTTCAAGAATTTTCGCGAACAAAGTTCTTGTTCTTGTGCGAACAAGCATTTAAATGTAGCGAGCAATAACTTTTTTGTTTTCATACCGCATTTTTACCTTTCGGTGTGGTACCGATTTTCTTCTGTTCTGCTTGCTATTTATTATCTTGCCTTCAAGTCATGTTTAAAAATATAACTGCTATACCATTATCCCCAAATCAAAAAACTTTTACCAAAATGAAATAAAATTGCAATTTTGTGATTGCCTGCCTTACCTTTGAACGCAGGCAAAAACATGAACTGCTCTCTTTAATCACAAATGGAAATAATAACTGGTTTGCCTTAGGGAATCAAAGAAACAAAAGATTAAACGCAACAACCGATACAGTTTTCCCACGAATTTTTGAAAATTTTTTGATGAGTAAAAGTTGTTGCAAAACATAAGCTTTTCGACATCGACAGACTTTGTTTCACGAAGTACTTCGCACGAAGAGAAATATTCAAACTGATTAGTTTTAAGAATCTTTTGCTTTTACCTTATAAGTACTTATTACAGCGAGCATTTATGTTGTAAAAAGCTGATAAAAAAAATTTCTAAATACATTAGTAACAAAATCTCCTGTCAAAAAAACTGCTTCAATTAATATCTCGAACGATCAGTTCTTTACCGAAATAAACAATTATATTTCCTTATCTATTCAAATAATTCTTGGACAAAAAGAATCAATTATATTCTCAACCTGCTACCTATAGCTGTCAAAAGAATGCCCTGGGCTTTATGATAATTGCCGAATAAATGAAGGGTGCATGCAAAAGGCACCAATATTTTATGGAGGTTGATGCAGGCTTTTCCATATCTTCCACACTATTAGCTCGCACCATGGCCTGACTGAAAGTCAGTCAGATCAAGGGACGATATTGAATATCATCATATAATTGGAGTCACAAACACAAATGTCAAAATCTCGATTCAGCTTCTACCTTCTACACAATAAACAGCCCTTGGACTCAGTACACTTTCATAAAGAAAACAGAAAAGAGACATGACCAAAGTGTGAAATAAAAAATCACCTCAACACAAAAATCTCCGTTTGATGCACCAGTAAGTTTCTGCCCAGATAAACTTAAAGTCCGGATATTCAGGTCGGAATTTCCCTGAAAGATTACGAAATTGCTTCGAAGCATTAATTTCTCCTTAAAATTATTCAGTAGAACAACAAAACTGAAAAAAATACCTCGTCGTGAACTTCTAGTGATTTCGCAATGTTTTTGTGTGTAAAAACATTCGAGGATTCATCACAATCGAAATGAAGCTGCAAATATTCTTTCTCCTTCTATATATATATATATATTTCAGTTGATAAAATACTACTTTTGGGTACAAAATGACGAGATGAAGGATTTTTTAAATGACGAGATTATTTCGTGCGTTCATATCTTTTATCCTAATTTTTGCCATCTTAATGTCAACAGGAAGTCTAATAATTTTCAATTCCAGTGAAAGTCATCATGAAACGACATCCATTTAACAACGAATCTTCTTAAAAAACCAAGAAAACTGATTAATTAATATTCTGGATCCTGCGTTTTTCGAATAGAGTGGTGAGTCTCAAACAATAATTAGCAAGAGCAACTGTGTGATCGTTAAATGGCTAAAAAAAAAAGCTGTTTTAAATTAGTGAATTCAACGTTTCAAAAATTGTTTATTTTCAAGTTAACGAAACTCATTTTGAAACTTATAGTCCCTCATCGAGAAATATGGGATTAAAATTGATGGATACAATTTGAATTAACCGCATTACGACGTCTTACCAAAATTGCTAACTTCAAAACGAGAGCCGTACGATAGAAAAGCATTGGTCTCAAACTATGGAATTTGCTTAGAGTATACAACTGTAATAGTTTATTGTACTGCTATCACAGAAACAGTTCAGTCTTACAGTTTTCATATTTTCATAGAGAAAATGTCCATGGAAAAGAAAAAGCGTAAAGTAACTTAGACCATCAAATGATCACAGTAAATAAAGATAAAAAGCCATGCATCAGTGCAACAAATTAGACTCAACCGTTCAATTCAGGGGAAGGTGGAGCATGCAAAATAAAACAGTCTTGCTAAATTTTTGAACACATTTCTCACATATAACAAGCAAAAGCATTTACAACAAAAAAAGAGGTAATTAATAACCTTGTAAAAATTTGATTTTGTATTGCAAATACTAAGCACAAATGACTCACCTTACTGCAAACATTTAATGATGCTTCATTTCGCTGTGAAAATAAATATAGTTGATCCGCTCCGCAAGACATTTCTCCGACCATATTATCTTTCTGAACATCAAATTTACAGTTAAAGCAAGACCAAATGAGCAAAAAAGATCAAGTACTAATCAATGACAATTAAAAGAAATTTACGTGTCTAGACGAAAAAATCGTACTGCGATTTAGATCGTTTCCATTCTCTATTTCGATGTCTTGCCTGACTGAACTAGCTAGCTGAAACAATATTTTTATCCACGTCATAAATGAATATACTTCACTACGGGCTTTTTTTCTCAATTACAAGATTTTTCAATGAAAGAACATCAATACCACGATGTTTTATATCGTTTTCGTATCGGTTAAAGTAATGCCTGTAGTTCTATCACAATCACCAAAAAATTCTGGATGCTTCTTAGTATAGTCTGAGAGTAGAAAACTACAATTTTCTAAAAAAAAACAATCTAGAAGCTTTCCTTGATCGAGATACTCTAGGAAATCCCCACATTAATGAAGAGAAACTAATTGGTACTGAATTTCAATTCTTTACTTTGTCTAAAATTGTGATCGACCAAAATTTATTTAATTTCAAAGACCTTACTTGACCACGTCTTCTCTCCATCTCAAAGTTTCGGAATGGACTGCACAATTGAATTTCCCTGAAACCTGGAAAAAGACGACAAATGAGGATAAAGCTCTAAAGTATTCACAAAAAACTGTCCACTACAACAGACCCTATCTCTCCCCTCCTAACCGACTGACCGTGTAGTTGTTAAATCATGGAATACATTGTACCCACCTCTCTGGCAGGAACACAATGGGAGTTTGAAACGTGCAATGTTCCCACCATGAATAGGAATGGATGAGGCTACGTGACCTAAGCAAAAGCTGCCTGCGTGATTTATGTGAAAAGCACATCTTTTGCTTGTTCGTGTCTGGGAGGGTTGGTAGTTCTAAACCATTCTTCCCGAATTGTCCGCAAGTTTTGTGTGCGCTTGTGTGAAATCTTCGAGATATCTCGGAGGGCTTGAAATTCCAATGTATTTGGTAAAAAAAGTTTACAAGGCCAGCTCCTCGACTCATTCAGAAACTTCCGGTGACACAGTTCTATAGTCCTGAGGCACATAGAAATCACTGATCAAATGTACTGCGCTGTTCCTTTATGAAAAAAACAGCAAATCCACGAAACGTATGTAAACTTTAGAAATAGCTCTAAATTATAGTCTGTGATTTATCGGAGGAACTCCTGGAAGAGCACCCGAAACATTCGTGTCATATAGCAACACGACATGGATAGGAGTGGTCATTGTGGTTTCGCTTGGACCTGAACCATCACGATGTTCTACTTCACTTTAAATTTCTTGTCAAGCATCCAACAACAACCGTTCATCATCAAGAAATAGTTCGAGTTTAAGGCTAGAAAGTTGACTAGATCATTCAAAATTTAGATTTCACACAGCTGAGATACAATGTAAAACTGCTAATCTTTGACTAAAAGTATGCAAACACCATGACAATATTAAATCACAAGTATGCTGCTTGTTCATACTTCTGTAAGTTCAGAAATCATTACTGCTGAGCCGACTAAATTTGCATAAAGAAATGAAAACTTGCTTTCACTGAAAATATTTATCACTTATTACAGTCATAGGACTGGATGAAGTTGGCATTATTCAATGTAGTTTATTAACACGGTTGAAAGCGTCACTAAGGTATTTGAAACTCTGTGATTTCAGTTGCACTGTTGGGTCGAAGGTTATCGAGATGACCGATGTGACAATGACAAAAATGGAATTCTTGACAAATGTCTTGGAAGGAATATATTCGCTTCGCTTCGTTGTTTCGCTGCTAACACTCGTCATTCTTCTCTTTCTCATGGCCCAAATGTGTGAAATCTTGTGTTCATTTGGATGCCCCACGCAAAAAAATGTCATTTTTCAAAATCATTTTGAAGTGCTTTTTTCTTTGCATTAGGACTTCTGAGGCTGCGATGCTAAAGTATGCCTGGACGGTAATGCCGAGACCTGGATGTACGATCAAGGGGATAGGCTATGACACTTAACAAATATACAATAATTGAGATTTTTCTTCTTTCGGAACACTGAACTCGCTGCTGTTCTCTTCACTCCCTTTAGTAGCTAGATCAATGTAACATTCCAGAAACTTTAAATGAAGTTTGTTTCAATGCTGCTTTCTCAAGACTTTTCGTTTTGCCAATTCACATGTTGAACTGAACATCTCTGGGCCTTGAGGACTTAAGCAGGACCACATCTCACATCCAGCGCAACAATGCACAAAGCAATCTATAAATCATGTTTAATACCTTTTAGAATTGTAATAATAATCTATTGTGTTCGAGACTCCCCTTCTCAGTAGATATATTGCAACAGTATTTGGAATCATAAGACACATAAACAAACTGTCGCCTAAACAAGATATAAATTCTATATTTTTTGACCTCAATTTGCTATGTCATATGATAAGATAAAGGAAATTGTAGCTAACAACCCTGATATAACTGCTGAGGGGTTTAAAAAGGAGCTTAAAGAAAAGAATGTAAAGAGAGTAAGAAAAGGTCACTATACTTTACTTGGGTATGCTGTTGATTCAAAAGGACCTATTACTTATAACACCCATAATCGTACTATATTTCCACATATATAGTAGGAGCTATAGCATGTGTTGCTGCTTTGTGTCTTTCTCTATATTTTCTGTATTTGTGTTCTCAAAATCTTGCGTTGGCTTCAATGGCCACAATAGCTGCTGGTGGATTTGGATATCTGTCAGGCAAAGCATGTGGTGAAATATATGATACGTTCTATAAATTTACAAATCACTGAAGTCCAAAAAAAGGAAGTTGTTTTAAATAAAAACCTAGATTTGTGGAAAAGAATTTCTTCTTCAAATTTACATAGCAGCAGATACATTGCAAATTTGAATTTTCCCCATCATCACCACATCTCACATCCAGCGCAACAATGTTTACTTCCATTTATCAAAAAAAGGGAGTTGGTTGTAAAATGTTGAATGAAATGCAGTTGGAAGAAACGTAGAAAAATGAAGGAATGATGGGGAAATAATCCCTTCCTGGATATGTTTCACTTGCATGTGGTTTTCGCTCGATTGTTGTAGAATTTTCAGCGATCAAATGATATATGTGACCCAACAGAGATCATTACAAAAAGTCACGATCAATTAAAGGAAAAAGATTCGAGAAAAATGGAAGAAATAGGTTGTCTTTCTACCACTCCTTCAGCTACTTTTTTCAGAAGAGAAGTGTCGAAGAAAAGGGTCATGTTGTCGAAATTGAGGATAAACAAATTTAAGATGAAACAACAAAAATTTCTTTACTCTTACTGATTGATGTTCAAGAAGGAGCAAAGACGACGTTGGACAGATTTCATGAAGCAGTGAAAAAAGTCGAGAAAAGAACAAACTATGAAAGGATATTTTTCATTTAGTTCGAATATTTATGCTAATTTCGAGTCAGATACAGAAAATTGGGGATAGGACCAATCACTGGTCATTTTATAATTCAATGGCGTTGTTGGGAAAGTTTTAGAACGGTTACGGCTTCTTTTGGAATTCATCCGATTCTTATCGACTCTTTGCTTTCTCTGCTTTGTGCTTTTTTTAAACATAAAATCCATTTGCATGTTTAAAGCTGATCATACCTGAAAAAAATGATGGAATATAGCGATGAAAGCTAAACTGATAATGACATGACAGATTCAAACAGCAAATTAAACTCGACACGTAAACATAGCTTTTAGTTTTCAGAAAACTGTGAAGTAACATTTGAAGAATTTTCAGGATGAAATCAAAAAAGATGTACAAAGCAAAGTGGCCATCAATTACGCCTTTTGCCATGATCGCTTAATTACAGATATCTAATTTGTTTTTTTTTTTTTATTTTTATTGTGAACGTATGTCGAGTTCGCAGTTTTCCCTAGAAGACGAATAAAATTTGAAAAGTTCTTCAATAAACAAAAGTAACAGAACTTTCCAGCTTACTTCTTGCGAAGGATGCAAAAAGTCTATGAAATCATGGAAACAAAATATGAAGACGGGCAAACAAACTAATCTTTTCATAGTTCCGATCGTCTTCTCTTAAAAACAGACCTTATGATTTCAATAGTATTGGGATAACATGTTCAACACATCTATCCATCCATGTGTTTTATGGTCGGTCATTGAATTGTGTCGTTTTGTTTCTCATAGGAGGTCATCTTCAAATTCGTACAGCGATTTGGGAAAGAAGGAAAATCGGTTATATAAACGACGTATTTGCGGTTTATCACGCGGTCGAAGATATCACGGCTGGTCGCTGATGCTAATTCTGTCGTCGTCGCTTTTGTTCGCTGTGGCTACTTCAAAAATCATCCTGCAAGTACCATTTTGTTATTACAAGCCTGAGGTTTGACAGCTTTCTGTGCACGAGGAAATTTTTTTTGTGGACATTTATTCTGTCTGGAAAATTTCCGTTCTCCACTTCAGCGTGCAATCTTCCTATGTCATCAATATATTCAACTCTTCTGTGTCTGGAGATTTTCGATAGAGATAGGCATAATTCACTTCTTCATTATTAGCTTTTGTTTTTTAGAGATTCAGCTGCAAGTACAGGAAAATCAACTTTTTACAAATATCGAAAAATTTGCAATAAGGAGGTACTTGGATTTATGCAACCTAGGCTGAAGAAACGGTATGGTGAGTGAGCATTGGAGATTATTACTTGCTAATACTGCTGGAAACTGTTGCAAATTCTAAAAATTTCTAATTCACATATCAAGTCACTTGGAAATTTTGATTAAGGCAAAATTTTTTTTCTCATTTACCAGTCAAAATGTGAGAATTGGACGAACCTATAACATGGTGTTATGAGTTTCAAAGACAATCTTCCATGTTGCCATCCGTCCAGAATCCGGATACAACTCTATCGTATTCTATTCTTCTCCACAACAAAGCAATTTTCTTTTTTAGTACTGAACAAGCAGAAGTGGTATACCGGGTCACTGTCTTGGTCATTTCGGGATCCATTCCATCTTTTCCGAAGCGAACAGAAATTTAAATTTGTAAAGTTTGTCTTCCGCTATTTACATTTGAATTATTGCGGACGATCTATTTGGAAACAGCTTATTTTATTTATTTTTCACACGCAACTTCTTTTGCTTTTGCATTCATAAAATTGCTCTTTCGAATAAAAATCGTTTCAATTTATGAATTCTCTTGTTTGCAAACTTCAGATCTTTTTTATGAATTCATATGTTAACTGATTGAGATGGTAGACGTTTCATGGATTTGTAATCCTACATTTTTCAAGGAATGTCCTACGAGAGGCTTTCGAAAAATGGTCCAAATCATCAAAAGGCGCTCTTGTATTCAATGATCTCTCGCCACCTGATCGCAATCTAGAAAATACTAATGCAAATTTAGACGTTCTATTTGCCAAATATGCCCACGGTGATAAGGAATCTTTCGATGGATTCGGTGGAATCGTAGCTCATTCGGGATATCCCGTCGAAGGTATCATCCATTTCGACGGCTCTGAAGTTTGGTCGATCGACGGAAGCAATGGACTTGACCTTCGATATGTTCGCTTTCTGTTTTATTTATTTGCTACTGTACTCAAAATATTATTAACAACGAGAAGACAATATCTTTAACTTCCTCATCAAACATTCCATAGGCCATGTTTCTTATGACCTACTTTTTTTTAAGGTTGTCCTTCATGAAATTGGACACGCACTTGGACTTAGACATTCGAAAGATCCAAGAGCTATTATGCATCCATATTACAGGTTTGAGGCACAGTTTCCAAATCTGGAAGTATTTGTAAAAACAAGTGCTTTGAATGTTTAACACATTTTTCAGTGACCAACTGAAAAGAGGTTTCGAGCTCGGTGAAGACGATGTTCTGGGTATCAGAAAGCTATACGGAACATCTTAAAAGAAGAAACATTCTGAAACTGAATCTTCTCTGCAACCCCTAAGGCGACGATTCCAATTTCCTCTTCTACTTATTCTTTAAAGAAATCAAAAAACAAAAAAGACAGATGAATTTTAAAATAATGAACGAATTTTTTGTTGTTGCGAGGTTTTAAGAATAAGGCACGGTAAATGTGAGAGCTTCTGATACCTATTTTATGTATATTATCTATTAAGATTGAAAATTATCTTGAAATAATTATTAAAATATTTTAAAATATGGAAATACCTTAAATTATTTTGGAATTAAAATTGTTTATGTGTGCTAAAATTAAAATTAGGCATTATTTTTTATTAAGGTTATCATTTGAAAATCGAAACTCTGTGAGGCCATTGCACATATAATGTGATTTTTGTCGGAATAAATCATGCTTTCCGTGAAAAATCAAGCATAGTCCACCCGTTCAGCTGCGACCCAAAAATTCTTGTTATCCGAGGTGCGCCATCCTATTGGGCCAAACTCACAATCACCACACATCAATACACCCAGGTTATCCACAGTCAGAAAACCGATCGTCTCAAATGCGTATTCGTTGGTCGTGAACCACCAGACATCTGTTTTTTCCACTTCTTTACTGACTGTTCCACCAACACTCATTTCTCTCAGTTCTTTAGGGTTTTTTCCTGAAAATTTCAAATATGATCTTTTTTAATATAACGATTCGAAAATAATGCTGAAAAAAGAATAGACTGTGGAATGATAAAATTTTGTCGCAAAACGCAAAATGCACGACGAGAACGTTCCGTGCAAGGTTTATGAGAATCTGGGATAAATAACCGTTTGGTCAGGAAGAATCCAGGGGTCACGAGATGTGCTTTATATAAGTCCGAAATTGCGGATTCATAGTGTAATGGATTAATCCGCATGTCGAGAGATT
Organism: Madathamugadia hiepei; assembly: GCA_013365335.1. Taxonomy (NCBI): domain Eukaryota; kingdom Metazoa; phylum Nematoda; class Chromadorea; order Rhabditida; family Onchocercidae; genus Madathamugadia; species Madathamugadia hiepei. The sequence goes on along the minus strand of JABVXS010001441.1, from coordinate 253 downwards.
GATACATAACACATACACTGGTTCGATTTCTAGGTATGTTATCACCGAGGACAGACCTTAGCGACGGTTCGGTCGGGCAAAGATAGTCGCAAGAAGAATGAGATGCAACAGTTTCAAATACCTTGGCTCAACAATTTCCGACAATGGCCGTATGAAAGAAGAAATCTACGCCACCTGGATGAAATGGGCAAAAAGTAATCGCCCTGAGTCCGAAACAAAAAATAACAAGGGAAATGGAACACAACAACAACAT
>JABVXS010001440.1:0-14815 GCA_013365335.1 Madathamugadia hiepei | reverse complement strand
ACATACACACATATACACACATATACACACATACACATACATACACATACACATACACATACACACACATACACACACAAATACACACACATACACATATACACCTAACTAATGTTAATTATTATTCTTTGCTCTTTTTGTAATAGCAATTCTCGAGATTATTGATCAATTGGCAGTGAAGACTAATTAATGAAGACATATTGAGTGTGATTGAAATGATTCCCGTAACACCTATAATTATATTTGAGAGTAATTGAAGGATTTAAAAAAAAACAAACAAGCATACATGCCGTGTATGTTATGGAAGTTCTGAAAAAAATAATCAAACTTATTCTGTAAGCCCGACAAACTTCGATGGAATTAAAACCTTAATTAATAAACGACAAGTTACTAATAGTACGATGTGAATGTGCCCGAAATGTAACGCGGTCACACGTCATTGGTGGTATTAATATTGTTGAGCGTGAAATCAGCGTCAACCACAGAGCTTGTTATTATTGGTCAATGATCCGGTAGAAAATGGTTGAAAAGTTTAAAAAATGTTCTTACAAGTTATTCCCTACATATTTCTGCCCTTTGAATTGCAATTTGCAAAACTGATCTGTTATCAAGTTAGGATAATGAGTTAATGAAGTAAATACAATTGGGAAACAAATGAAATTAATATTGAGAAAGTGAGGTGTAAATTTTTGAAGTGTTCGTGCGGATTGCAAAATTTCAATTGGTAACAAATTTATTTGAAATTTGCAAAGGATGAATGTATCATAAGCATAATAAAAACAATTTTTATGTACAATATCTCAAAGTGAGATAACCATAAATGATAATAAATTTAAAGCAGTGAATAACACTAATTAGTAACATATTGCTTAGTTACTTCCAAAAGTGCTTTCTGGCTAATTAAGTAAACAGGTAACCTGTCAACTCGCGTTGCATATTTAAACCGATCGATGTTAAAGAAATTACTTGAAACAGGAACAAATTAGCAGCAAAATACAAGAAAAAAAATGATGATAGAAAACAATAAACACGATTCACAAAAATAAAAACAAATTGACAAAATCGATACTCCTTCATCAGAAATCATTTTTAAATCCTTGCGCATTATTTATCTGAGCATCATTCTTCATTTATTCAGTACATAAATATCAGCTAAGTTTAAATGGTAAATGAAAAGAACTGACATACTTAACAAATTAATTAATCAAAATTATATTAAAAAATAAATAAAATTTCAATTTCTTGCAAAATTTCCATTGGACTTTTTCAAGTTTTAGTTACATTAAAAAGGCATGTGACAAAACAAAAATATGAATAAAGAAATAGTTATGAATTCTAACTGAGAGTTTACTCTCTGCCTTAACCGAATCCGAAAATGTAATTAATCCCATCAAGAGCGACGCGTAAACATTATGGAACGATCTCAATACTGAAAGAGACAAAAACTTGAGTTGAACAATGTAAGTTGGAATATGGAAATAGATTGAGCAGTGAGCTATGAATTAATCATCGCAAAAAAATATGGTAATGCGGGCAGCAAAAGAAGCACAACAGGAATTCGCCTCAAATGATGTCAACCAAAATCCATTTTGGTTTCATAGACTTAGTTGAGATCAACTTTCTGTTTGTCCATTCAATAATTAAATGAAAGATCTTTAAATTCTGTATGAAGGCAGGAGTTTGGCTGATAAACGGACTGATATGTTAGAAAAATCTTTTAATAAAATCGGTCTGCATTAAAATTAATTAGAAATATCACAAATACTCGGATAAACGGACTGATATGTTAGAAAAATCTTTTTTTTTTTGAAATGCCTAACACGTGAAGTAATTCTACAATGAGCCCTGTGTTAACTGAATTGAATTGCATGTAGGTAAACGAACAACGACTTAATTTGAAGCAGCAATACTCTTTTTCGCAGCAATGATCAAATGGTACAGCGTGGAAAGTGGCTTCGCACATTTCAGGAAATGATGAGTGAGTAATTGGCTAGCAGAGTAACGCTCATCCACCGAAACTTCCAGAGCACAATCGATGAAATCACGGAATGAAGGTGAAAGTGTTTCACGCGATGGAAAATCTGGTTTACCGTTCGTCGCTATCAGATAGATGGCCTGTATTTTTTCATTATTAAGTACCGTAAAAGTGCAAATTTACGGGTATCAATTTATTGAAGCAAGTAAACGAATCTATTTAATACATTGCCCCAAGTAAAGACTGATCACTTCAAAAAAAAGAAATTCTGCTTCCCTAATATTAAAGCAAAAGATTTTTAAACAGCAAAAATGAATCTATCACCCTTAATGGGTTTTCATTCAGGTATGGTGGTTCGCCTTCCACCATTTCGATTGCCATTATACCCAAAGACCAAACATCAACTTTGGGTCCATATTGCTTTCTCGTGACTACCTCTGGAGCCATCCAATAAGGCGTACCAACCATTGTTGTACGTTTACTTTGTTCTGGACTTATCTGAGCACAGAATCCAAAATCAGCTGTAATAAAAGAAAAGTTTCAGAAAAACAAAAAGGCTAAAATTTCAATGTTTGCCTTCAAAAAAGCAAAATAGATAATCGGCATACTCAGTTTTACAGAACCATCCATCCCGAGAAGAATATTGTCTGATTTGATATCTCGATGAATAACATGCCGACTATGAAGGAATTCCAAAGCTTGTAGTACCTGTAGTATCAGATTATATAGTTATATGATTACCAAAGGTCAGTTCCACAATAATTTTAACATGAAACTATCATTTTTATTTCTTATCCTGCATCGTTTAATAACCAGCTCAGTGGTTTGAAAAGGATGATATCGACCTACCAAAGAAAATTAATTACCACTCAATTCATACAAAAAAAAAGTTAGCTGAAGCAAATTACTGAAACACCTACCTCTCTACATACAGCAGCAATCATTCCTTCTTCCATTTGACATTCTGTTACCACATCCGTCAATGAACCACCTGCCAAATATTCCATTACTACCTGAAACCACAATTAGCATACCCATGAGTAATAATTAATTCTTTAGCAGAAATTAATTCATACGCCAAAATCATAAATTGCAGCTTTTCAAAACAAAGGTTTTCGAAAAACTTTTACGATGAAAAATAGCTTTTGCGGTCGTTTCAAATACACAGTGACAATTCTAAAACAAAAAAAATTCCAAAAGATCAGTGTTTTTTTTTTTTTTTATAAAGCAGTTTAAAAACCTAACAGGATAATAATGTTCAAATTGTAGAACAAGTAAATAACAGTCCTACAAGGTACAGGTTTAGAACCGCAATATACTTGTCTCTATAATTTTCCTTGCCGTTGCACAACTGAACATCTTTGGTAATACAATGACAGTCCGGCTTAATTGACAAGGGAATGCTACCTGCTGTGCATGGTATAGAACCCACGAGTGAGTTTTACCAACTCACACACCTTTGACCCATTTGGCCAAATGAACCATAAACCTTCGTTAAATTTGGATCAATAAAAAGTGGATTTCGTGAAAAAAAAATGCGGAAACATATCAACGGACTTATCAGTGAAGATTACAATTTTATAAAGCAAAAATTATGCAATTTGAATGCAAGTTAAAAGTTTCAGTGTGTTCATGTTGATATCGTCACCCATGTGCATGAAGTTGCTCATGTTTATGTTATTTTAATCTAAAACAACATCCAGCTCCAGCATTAATTCAAGAAAGACTATTAAAACCATCTTTTTTAAACTCCAGTAATACGACAAAATAATACATATTTTTCTAAATCGAAAACCGAAATTTGCCAAAACACTCTGTATCAGCAACTTCATGCATCAAAGACGCTAACTATTTAGGTAAAAAAAATTGTTTTAAAAAATAAGAGAATTCAAAGGAAACATTAAAACTATCAAGGATTTGAACAAAGTTATGCTAGAACTAACATACCCAGAGATCTTCACCAACGAGATAAGAGTCAAGATAATTAACGACATTAGCATGCTTATTTTCACGCATCACCAATATTTCATTGATAATAAGCTCTTTCTTGGGCTGCTGAGCCAAATTCATTTGCTTTATTGCAACCTCTGCACCTGTACTAATTTCGATTGCAGTGAATACCGACCCTGATGCCCTGTAAAAAGAATAAAGTACTCTATTTCAGAATTTGAAGTAGGAATTTACTAAATAAACCGCTTTCATTAATTACGTCTAAGTAATCCATGTGACTAACAATTTCGCTCATTCAGGAATTTTTTTAGGTTCAACATTCGTACTAGGCTGAATTCTCTTGTAAGAGACAGGACGTATCCGAAAAGAAACACTGCTAAGAAAACTGAGTTTTCCACTTGAAAATCACTTGAATCAGTATATTGGTATATTACAATAATTTTATCACAAGCCTTCAAAAAGAGGCAAATGCAGAAGATTTATCGTCTGTTAGAACTAAAAATTCCTCACCCAAAACCAATTTTATCCACTTTTTGATATTTTCGATCTGGATTTCCAATAGTAACAATTGTCCGCAATTTGGCTAACACTTCGGAATCAGATATGTTTTTTCGACGTCCCCCTGATCGATTAGTGAGACCGAAATGACCACCAGTAATTAAAGCATTATTCATACATAATTCTACCTTTTCTTCATCCACTTTTGGTTTTGTATACTGAAAGGGCATTATTGAAGTATAAATGAAAAATTTTCAAAGCATATAATCATATGACAAAGTTTTAAAGAAATTTCACGTATTTTTCATCTTGAAAAACTAAGCTGAAGTGTAACGACACAATAAAGAAATGAACAATCCACAGTTTCCGCAAACATCATTATTTTAAAAAAGAATATCTTCTAACATCTCCTTCACTGTAACTTCACAGACGGTAGTCCATTGTTATTCAAAAAATATGTAATTATAAGTAATGAAAAATAAACTTACAATAGACATGGTACGAGTAGGACGATCAGGTATGGGTGGTGCCGCGACACCATTTGATTCATCACCATCACGAACTGCAAGAGCTGGATAATACTGAAATTTCAATAGTTTCACTAAGACATGCAGTAGTTATTAAAAATGGGTTGAAGTTCGTAAGTTCATAAAAAAGTAATGAAAATGCTGACCGTTGGATGCGAATTGTGCTGGTCGGTTGTTGATGATGAATGTGATGAATTACTGTTACTTCCGGAAGAAAGATGCTCACTTGTACTATAAAGTGAATAGCTACCCAACTGTCCGCTTCTCGGTACACCCGTATGTGATGATGTTGATAGTCCTACAGAAAATTAAGCATTGTGAACAACTGAAGATAATTCAATTGAAGATAATAAATCATTCAGTTGGTTGATGAAATATGAGGTCCTGAAACTATAAATGATGGAAAATGAGTATTTTCTTTCAAACGGTGCTTAAATCATATTTATTTATAAATGTTTTACTATGCTAGTACATTAATACACTATCAATCTCACCATCCATTCAGTTGCTGATTAAAAATTATTTTCATTATATTAATAATCGTCACAAATAATAATGGAATCAATTAAGCAAAACTTACTAATAAAGCGTATGCTTTTACTGTCTTATAAAGACTGTACATTAGTAATTCACATAACCATAATTTTAGCTCATAGTCGACTACAGCGCAGTTCATGAAAAATTAGCAGAGAAACATAATTTTCTAGTCATCTTAACCTCATAAATTACTCATTCAATTAGCAGAACATTCGCAATTAAGTATAGGGCGACCTCACGATTCCATTTATATTTAAGCACTCCAACATCTGATTACAAAAAGGATGCCTGGATAGTGCTGCAAAAATGAACGACTCACCACGGTGACTTGTGTTGTTCGAAGATGCTGTCAACAAATGGCGATGATGCATTTGTCCCTGAGGTTCATTTACATTTTCATTCCGATAGGGTCCTCGATGTGACAATGATGAACTGGAATAGAAACCGGTGAGGTGTGCTCCTGCATTCAAATCTCTTTGCTGTTGTCGTTGATGCTCCGGATCAGATCGGATTAATGAACAACCTGGGAAATATGTAACATCATTAAATTCATTTCAGCATTCGATTAGGACATCCACATCAATATATGCAATTATAATTTTAATCACATGCAACAACTGAATAAAAAAAACCTTCATATGAAGATGGTTGCAACCATTTCTGTTGAGATGAATCAGCCTGTGTATAATACTTGAGGGCATCAAGTACAGCCTGAGGATTTTGTTGCTGCTCTTGTTTGCTGATGTGTGCACTTTGTAACAGTTGCGCCCACATAGGCGGCATACCCTGAAAAAATTAGTAGTTTAAATCCATATAAGTATAATGAAGAGAATACAGTGAAATTTTGTCAAAATTAGCTTATGAAAAAAGAAAAGTAAATATGAGACTTCATATTTACTTTTCTGTTGTTGCAAAATTCCTATCTTTCCGAGAAAAAATAAAGCCGTGCGCCTAATTGTAAGCCTTAAACACAATGGTCAACCTACAGTCATTGGAAAATAAACTCGCTGTCATAACGTGATATTTTTTAGGAGTTTAAGAATCCTTATCTAAGTCATTTTAATTCCTTTTACAAATAAGCAGTATAAACAACCTAGTTAAGTCACTTCTAAAAATAAAGTGAAACATAAGGAAACATTGACATTAACGAACAGAAATCAAGTGTCACCACATGCAAAATGTGGTACACATTTACTTCTCATCGAATTTTTATAAAGTAAAAATGATTTACATGAATCCATTTTCCATTTTCCTATCCATTTAAATTGCTCAAATGTTCACAGAAAAAGTAAATCTCCAACTTTTAAGCCTGTAAATCTAAATCTCCAACTTTTAACCATACTACTAGATATGACTAAGATGTAGCAGATGGAATAAAGCACCAGTTTCAATAGCTAAATTAAACTAAACCAAATTATGCGGTAATTCAACTAACAGCACAGTGTTTTGACTAAATAAAGTATGGATGGGAAATAATAAACTATCAGTACCACGATTTTCTAAAGTATGGTTTTAAAAGTGCATTAAAAGAAAAATAGTCAAAAATAACGATAAACCAATAATAAAAGTAATGAATCATAAGGTTTTAGGAAGTTTGAGATTGATAACATTTTTGAACGAACACTACTGACTAATGCGATAATCTTGCAAAAAAAGTTGCCTCAAGAACGCTCAAACAGAAATTCATACAGAAACCCATTTTCTATACCCACTGCGATTAGAGAATATTCAAAAATAACGATAACTAATACTGTAGCAGAAAAAAAGCATCGAAAATAACTTGTTAGTATATGCATGGAAAAAAGAAAATTATTTTCATTCGAAAAAAAATACGAGTGGCTTTCTGGAGTTACCAACTTTTGTGCAAGGATTTTACAGTTACTGATGATCCTCATTATTTTGATTAAAACAAGAAGACTAAATAAACATGTCACTTGGAGAATTTTTCAGCAATATTAAAGTTAGTAAACAATCAGGTTAAACAAATGTCACAGCAGTGCTAAACTAATTGATTTGAAAAATTTTCAGCAACTTGTTTTTAAAAACTTTAACTATATTAAACTTGTCATTAATTCTGCCTCGAAAACAAATGAAAAAATACCGTGAATTCGCCAGTTTCCGGATCATAACCAACATGGATTGTATGCTCGAAGTTGCTGGGTAATGAAATAACAGGTTTATCGCTGGTCCTTTCTCTGTCCTTATTTTCTGGAAAGAAATATCTACATTTTATCGACACTAATTCTTGCATCTAACATTGTTGCTCTACCTTTTAGTGAATATATTAAAAGTTTCTTTAAACGAGAAGTTTCTAAGAAACAATTCAACCAGAATCCAAACATATTGAAAATTATTGCGAATAACAACTTCTTCCAATCTATATCTAGAAATCGTCATACAAGTTAACAAGATAGCCAATTCTCATCATTTCTTGTTATTTATTGGTAATCATTTGCATAAGATTAATATTTAAACAAAAATTATTCTACGCTAAAAATACAAACTTCACCTTGAAAATCCTCAAAATATCACAACCAACTACAATAATCAATTCCTAAATCCGAAATTTAATAATCAACACTGCTACTATAAAAACCAATCAGTCCATATGTCAATATAATTTAATGTACTTGTTTAAAAAAACCACTTTACATGATCTTAACTTGAAAACAGATATACTATTCCGGAACCAAAATTTAACATTATTGGAAGAACAAGTTTTAAAGAAAGCTGTAAAATTGACACTATGAACTGTCAAGAAACACGTCAACTTCATCTGTATGAATCAAACCTCAGAACATTATTCAAACACTCTTCAGTTTTACAATGCTAGGAAAAAGAGCTGATTGCATCTAAAGTATGTTTTTTTTTTTTTTTACTTCACATCCCTCAGAATTAAATACATAAAAAATGCTACGGAATGAAGGCGGCATTTCATTATTTGAACCAAAAGTTTTTCTGGACTACACCGGCTACTTTAAGGTAGCTTGTTGCTGGGAAAACTGACATGTTTCTTACCAAACAACAAGTTTGTAAAAATACCAAATAGCATGAGGCAATATTTTTTTTTCAACAGCGTAATCTGTTAAAATATTCACATTTCCAAATGAAAATCATTTGCAAGATAACTTACTTTTTCCACCGAAAGTTTTTTTTTTCGTTTTCTTATTGACAACTGGTAAAGATCCATAGTGATCAGAATTCGGCATTGGTTCACGTGGAAGCGGCTTTAATTCTACAAACGACTGATCACGAAGAGAATTTGAAGTACTACTGCTGTACCTGAAAATACATAATTCTAACAAAAAGTTAAAGGTAACTGTAAAAAAATTAGACATAAATTTCTTCATTACTAATCTCTACAAATCTTTTTTTCATGTAATGAAATTGTTTGTCAACATTATGTGCTAAATATTTCCACCACTGACAACAAATTACGATCACTCCAGTAATGCGACAAAATAATACATATTTATTCAGTCAGTGCAAAGAAAATACCATATCCTTTCATTTTCCGTACCAAACACAATCCTGATTAAAACGTTCTTCGATTCAAACATATATCATTAAATGAAATTCACAGAATATATAGCATTCATAACAATATATGGAAAAGGTAAGAATTATGTGCTTCAGTGGCAACAGATGCATGAGTTTCAAAATATGATACGCTCCATTCTCTGAATTCGATGGTATTTTCTTCAACAAATAAGATTCCAGTATAATTTTTTTTTCATAAGAAAAGAGCAAGAACGCCCCTTCTCTAAAGAACTACCAATGATTCAGAACTTTTACAAGCACTCAAATCTGAGCTGTAAAGAAAAGCACAAACTATACAATACAGCAGTTAAGGATTGATAATTATCCTGACTTAACTTTTAAAATTTTAAAAGAAGTTATTTACCTCAATGGTGGAGGAGGTGGTTTCTCGCCATGAACCGAAGACATCATCTGCGAATTGAATGAAGTCTGTAAGCAGGATACGTGTGCAATCAGTGATATGCTCACGTATTCTGATGAATAACAGCAGCAATATCAATATGATTGCTTGTAGGATAAGCAAATAATTACAGTAAGATTAATAATTTAACACTGCCGGGAATACTTGCATCAAATTAGGGGAAAAAAATGAGTGACGTGAGGTCATCCTCAAATGAAATCCAAGTTGTAATTAATAGTAAGAACTGAAATCACGAAGACTTTGACTAATTCTCCGTTTTTCGAAACTGAAATTACAAGACACGTTGTAAATTAATCATTTAAAAAAATACAAGAGTAGGTGAATAGAAAGAACGAATCACATTATTGACATTTATTTCAATAATCATTGAAATGTTTCTTCGACAATTAGTTTGATCAACAAATTTTATGGATGAAACACTTTAAAATATCCAGAAAAAGCAGCAAAATTAGATGATAACCAGTCGAAGCTCTAAATCTTAATTAGGAAGATGTAGTTGTAATAAAAGACAAATGAAAGGACAAATACATACATTCACAAAGTTTAATTTTTCAAATTTTCAAAAGCGTAAATAATAAAATGACGTTTAATTATTCCCTAAACTTCAACAGCATAAACATATAAACACGTGGACAACGTAAGCAATAAAATGAAGATCTTTAGGTTTACGTACGTAAAAATATATGTGTACACATAAATATATTCCAGTTCATACATTACTACGGTAAAAGACAGCGAAACAACAAACAGCAGTCACTAACAAGCGTTAACAGGACATACCTCTGTTGTGATGTATTGCAAATAGGCGCGCATGCACTGTGATTCTGATAGGAATTGCACATCAGTTGTGTGCATTGCAATAGGCATGCACGCATTGTGATTTTGATAGGGATTGCACATGAGGCTGTGCACTGCATGCACTGTATTTTTCATAGAAATAGAACAGTTGTGTGCAATGTAAATAGGTATGCATGCATGCACTGTATTTTTCATAGAAATAGAACATTTGGTGACGTCATCGAAATTTGAAGTATTACTTGAACAAAAATTGGGCACATTTCATGCCTATTATTTTTTTCAATATCGAACGCATGTTCTGATCTTTTTTTTTTCTCCCAAGAAGAAAGGAAGAAAGCTAACTAAATAATACTACAAACATTAATGCATAAAAAGAATAGCAGAGAGAGGAAGCGAGAGAGAGAGAGAAGATTCGTTGAATGTGGAAGATACGAAGGTATGTAAAAATTCCATCTAATTGTTCGTGCAAAAAAAAGAAGCAAACGGCAGGAAATATGTCTGTATGTTTCTTCGTTGAAAATTATCCACTCAATCGCTCATTCATCCTCAAAAAATCTCAAAATGTTAATATTTCAATTTTTTGTTTTAAAAATAAGAAAAGGAAAAATTGTTGAAAATGAAAAATAACAAAATGAAGAAAATGATTCACACAAATATTTTTATATTTCTAAAGCATATGGAAAATACAATATGATGGAATGATTTATTCATCCCTATACTACGAACTAATAACCTATATATCTATCTATCACTGTAACAAAATTTTCCACATAATTGCAGATAAAAATGTAATTATGGTGAAAAGATATGATAGAAAAATTAAAGAATCTTTGTTAATTTAATTTAAAAAAATTATTAATCCAAAAAAAAACCATCCTATCAATTAACTTGCTCATTTTTCAAACGAACAACAGCAACAAAACCGGCTAGAGATGTTAGCAGTAGACGTCACATTTTAACCAGGCCATAAAATGATTTTCGTGAATTCCTGATGCAACTTTTCAGGAAATGATGTTTTATTTGCCAAAACATAATTTTGCTCCTAACACACAAGTCGTGTAAACATTGGCGTAAATTACTGCTGTCTTGTAAGATTAGTGATACGTAGACTTCAGCGGACGATCACAAAATGCGGTAATTCCTAATTTTTCAGTTAGACATAAATATATGGAAATTTCTAGCTTTTAAAATAGAAGTAAACGGAAATTTTTAAATTTTACAGTAAATACAAAAAAACGGAATTGTCAATTTCACGGTAGACGTTCGCTTCTTTTTGACGTTCAGTTTCTTCTCAAACATTCACTTTTATATTGCCACGAAAGAATTAATGGAATGCAATGCTGAACTGTGGTACACTGTGATCCAATAGTGTACAAACTGGTTGCTTACTAAATGATATACCACTCGAACAGCTGCGCATTCCTGATGATCTCTGTTAATTATCATCCACACAACCAATAGGAAATATGGCATATTGATTCGTCAAGTATATTATCTCAACAATGTATTAGAGGGCATCTACATATGTGTGGGTCTGTGACTGGATGTGTGAAAAGGTCAAAAGGTATTTAAAGTGCTTCTGAAGCTTTATGTAGATTACTCATATATAGAGGAAACACAACCAGTACAAAAATATAGCATATCGAGTATTATTTCAATAGTGTAATAAAATAGTGTCTGTCTGTCTGTCTGTCCGTCTGTGTATTTGATGGAGTCCAAAAGTATTTGAAGTGCTTCTGAAGTATGGTAGTACTCAGAGGAAACACAACCAGTAAGAAATATGGGTTATTGATTGCTTGAATTCTATCTGCAGTATATATTACGACAAGGTCAGAGGGTATTGAAGTGCTTTTGAAGCTCTGAAAATACTCTTATCTTGAGAGTTAGATAATTAAATTTACCACACTCTTGTCTAAATTCGAAACTAATTGTTTATTTGACTTTAAAAAAAAAGTCAAAAGCATTTAACTTTACAGGTTATCGAATTTTATTGGCTAATTTCGATTTTCATTGCACAATCTGTATGAGTAATTATTGCAAAGTATATCTAAGGATTGTGAAAACATTTACAATTACATTATTTCATCTATATTTTTTTTTTTTTTTATATATATATATAAAAAACAAATATTCTATACCTAATCATAACTAACTAACTGATCGACGACGATCTTCTAGTTGATTTCGTAAGAAAATTGAATTCTGTAAAAACTTTAAATATTGAAAAAATAGAGCGATAACATATTCATGCCATCAGAATTATTCGTAAAATTTAAATGTATTGAAAGAATATATTGAAGAAGGAAGAAACAATGAAATTAAATCTTTTTTTTCAAAAAGAAATTTTCTTTCAAAACAAAAATTGTTTGCACCAAAGAAGAGAGAAAAATGTAATTAAATTTTAAAATGTTCATAATGATTAAGCTATTTAGGCTATTAAATGATTGCATATTTTTAATCTCAAACAACTTTGTTAGGAAAAAAAAAAATCCTAGCTGTCTGGCAGATTTTTTAGCAATATTTGCTGTTGAAGTTGCGGTAAAAGCTAAGGAACATTTAGGCTGGCTCAGTTTTAAGCATAGTCTTAAGCGATCAGAGTCAGATTAGCAATGTCAGCTGTGGCATACTTTTTGGTTTTTCAAAAACTTCACATCGTCTTCATTAACTTTCCTTCTTCCTTTGCCTTTTGGAAATTCCACTTTTCACGTTCATTATAGTCCTTGGTTGATTTCAGGAATCACAGAAGGATTCTACGATTCTAGGATTCATGTTGAATCGTTTATCACTAAAAAGATAAATGTATTTGCCCCTTATTTACTGTAAAAGATTTAAAAAAAAAAAGTTAATAAAAATGAGTTTCAGTATATCAGGATCAAAATGATAAAAGTAATAAGGGAAGGACATCCGAAATGATTGAAATTTCAGATTTGTCAATCCTAAATATTCTAATAATGAATATGACGGTAATTGAAACGATCAAATTGAGCGACATGATTAAGATCGAAGGAATAGGATTGGGAAGATTATGGAAATACCATAATCCAAAAATAAAGAATGTGCGAGAAAAATTGACAAATGATTCCATTTTGTCAAGACAAAGAATGATATATACTATGAAATTAATTAGGCAGAAAAAAAGTGCCAATTACAATTCTAAAAATAAAAAAAAAGTAATTGATTCTTGTGTTGTCACACCGTCAACGGCCTTATTTACAGCAATTTTTTTCCTCCCAGAATAAATTTACTGCACCAAAGATCAAAAATAAAACAATTCAAAATCAAAAAACAAAAAAAAAAGTGTCAAAAATAATTTCCTTTTAAAAATTTAATTTTAAAGAACCAAAATTTTCGAACGTTTTAATGAACAAGCAAAAATAATTGAAAGGTAAATTGTTTACAGAAAACTGTAAGTTTGACAATGGCAACGTGGCTAGATTGTTGTGCTACTTCCTAGAATAATAGAATACCAGAGCTCACATAGAATGTAATTATTATCCTGTAAAAAAATTATTTTGTAATTTAAGTAAATATCTCAAATTTTACCTGGAATTTAAGTGAATTGAAAAAAACTGAGCATTTAGTTAACCCTTTAAAAAATAACAATGATTTATTGCATTGAAATAGACGAGTGAAAGGGTAAGGTGATAGTGTTATTGTAAACAATGAAAAGTTAGGAAAATTGTTTACAAAAATCATAAGACTTTCCTGCCAATTTTCATCTATACCCTATCTTTTCCCATCGAACCTTCCACTTCCTTATTTACCAAATAAGAAGGCATTTTAAATTAAAATTTTCCAAATGAATTCCACTCCTACCTGCTCACTTCCTTGTCAATATTTATAAACCTTAAAAAAAAAGTTCTCCGAGGAAAGAAACTTACTGGCAATATTAGTTGCCCAGAGCAAAGATGAAATTGAATAATTAGCTTGATACCTGAAGGGAGCTATTTGTTTCAAATGTTCAATATGCGCCGTGCGCCCATCATCGCTCTTTCAAATTGATTTCATTAAACAGATGAAGTTAATCAAAATATCTTTCATTCTATCCACAATTTTCGAATTTCAGGAAGATGAACTAATGAAAAATTTGACCGATTCTGCCTCACACAATTTTAATTGGTCCTTCTGAAATAAAGCAGATGACTTGTGTATATTGGAAATTCCAAACCTAAATATACAACAATGTTTGCCGTATTGCTTAATTCGAAATATTTTCCATTACTAAAACTTTCCTTTTAAAAAAAGAAAAATACGTGCATAGAGAAATATTTGCAACATTTTTGAAATAAAGAAAGATAGAATGTTGTGGATGGGATAAGAAGGGATGACATGGAATCCGCAGGAATGGAGAATGTTTCAGAATGTCAGACTGCGGGAAAGGGATGATCGTTCGGCGACAATACCTGTGCACGACGGAGACATCATGCCATCCTCCAATTTACCTACCACTCGAGAAACCGGCTGACTTCCCCCACCTCAAAGTGGTGCGTGATTAAAGGTACACAACACACACACAACACACACACATCACACACACACACAACACACACACAACACACACACACAACA
>JABVXS010001439.1:0-14815 GCA_013365335.1 Madathamugadia hiepei | reverse complement strand
TTGGCGGGGGCCAATCAGATGGCGACACATCGTGTTTGACCTGTCGGGCGGGAGAGCGTAATAGATTTGGCATGTTTCGCGCCTGTTGACCTTGACCTTTTGATTTTATCATCGCCATTTCGGCGACACCTGTATGTCTTGATTCAAGGAAAAAAAATCATTGATAAATAAGCAAAGTCTTGATAAACCGACGAAAAAATCAACAGTATTCCAAACCCTTGCACTGAAAAAGTTTTTGAAAATATGAAATTAAAAAACTATGCAAAAACAAGGCAAGAAAAATATTATTCCACTTGAAAGATCAAAAATCTCCAAAACATTTGAGCATTAATGCCAAAATAAAACTAAAAATAAGTCGAAGGCTCTGGTGGTAAAGCACTAACTTTCGTGAACTTTCAACTATTACTTCCAACGAACATTGTCTAAACTGATCTTACAAGTCCTCCAATCTATGTATTGTTTAGTACTCAGTTATTAGCTATTAATGATGTGTTATGTTGCATTGGTTACTACGCTTTAATCTAGCTATACAATCAGGAAATATTATTACTGAAGAAGTTAAGAAAATAATATCCGACACGGACCACAAAAATTCTTGCGATAATATCGAACACGCGGCACGTTTGAACAAAGGTAGCTAATAAGGCACCTTTTGTTATTGAATTAGCTAAGTCCATGTTTCCCGAGAAATCAGTGAAATTTGAAAATACAAAAACTCGTTTTCTCATCACTTTGTTGTTGAACGAAATCACATGTCAAGCCATCCGAATAATCTGAGTCCAGTGAACCCTGGGATACAATATTTCCTATTCGTAAAGAGAAGCAGAACCCCCAATGGCGGTGAACAGATGTGAAAATGATGCAGAAGAGGTGATGAACTGTTTATATACAAATTGCTTTATCACTGGCTGAATAGCCGACAAGCATAAATACTAAAATGATAACTTTGGTACGATATGAATTTGTGATTTCCAACTATAATAGCGATTCGCGATATGGAGATCATATTGCACAAAAAATGAAATACTTAATCACCGCTACTTAAAGATTTTATAATTTCATCGTATCTGCGATTTCTTTCTTTCATCGCTTTGAATGCATCATCCAGCTCTCTAGTGAAAATTTCCAGTCGTTTCTCCAAATATTCTACATTTTTACACTGAAATCAAAAAACATATTTCAAAACATATTTCTAAACAAATTAATTTTAAATATTTTAAAGTAAACAATAACTTCAGCAGGGTTTATTATGCATTTCCAAAGACATTTTGATGAAAAAGCTTTATGATTAGTATCAAAAATCTAATCATCTTTCTTGATCTTCATTGCACTGCAATTCGTTATCTTCTTTTGTTTTCACAGCTCTCTTCCATCATGTATCTTGTTAGAAAGACTATTATGCCCATAATAGAACAGAAGTAGAAGAGCAGCCTTGGCAATAATCTTAATCGATGAAGGTACGGAATTCTACCGGTAATCAATAGATCGAAATGTACATGGTACAAAACAATAAAGCATGGAGATGTATCTATCATGATATATTCCGATAGGTTCGGAGCAGACAATTACTACATCTCAATGCTTACTTTTTTTTTTATTGGAGGATCAGATGTCTTATTTTGCATGTAGATTTCGATAGTTTTCTCATGACTTTGTTGTTGAGCAAAATCACATGTCAGGCCATCCGAACATTTTTTGTATTTAGGACTATTCGAATCTGTGAGCCGAATATTACGCCTCGCTATTTCCATGCCTTTAAAAGAAAAAAAATAAATAAACCCGGAGAAATCTATATGAAACATAACTCAGTTTGGAAACCGCATTTTTTATTAAAGAAACTGTGAAAAGAAAGGACAGAAAGAAGGAGATAGAAAATAATAAAGTTACTGGTCGTCTTTTATCTTGAACGTATCTCTCAACATGAGAAAAACAATAGTAGCAACAATAACATTTTTAGACTTCGAAATTCAATCAAAAAATTTTAATCCTATTTCAAAATTCACTATTTTTTCAAAGCTTTGACAAAATCCAACCTATTTCAAGTGTTTCCTTATCGAAATGGTCCAATAGCGTCGATGATCGTTCAGCTAATGATTCGCTCCAAGACAAATGCCTCTCATCTTCCAGATCTTCAGTTTTAATGTATAAAGAAACAAAGTAAATGATGAATAAAAAACATAATAATTTAATAATTCGTCAAAATTTCCATTTCTATTTGATTCTGGCATTCTCACATAAAAAAAGGAACAGTTTTCATAGGGAATCACTTTTTTCTTTACATACTTTAAACCACACTCCCATAAATTGCTTCAAGATTAAATTTTATGTTGCAGATTCTTTTGCGATTATCGTTCGACACAAAAAAACGTATAAAAATTGATACTGAATTAAATTTAAACCACAAAGTAATTTACTAAAGACTCAATCATGAGGAAAGTACATTTTCGGTCCAGTCATTAATTACTGTTATTCGATGCTACGCCTTATAAACAAATTAATGCATTTAATGAATAAAAAGAAAACCATTATGTGTTTGATTATTTGCCCAAAACGATTTCAATCGTTCGCATTCAGCATCAGCAAGCGCTATGGCGAGACGAATTTCATCTTCATTTTCCATTGAAATAAAATCATTGCTATTGTGCAACCTTTTCCGTCTCAAGGGTGAGGATGTATAGATAGTCTAGAAAACAAATATAATTTTTGAAAACAAGAAATTCTTTTGCAAAGAAAGAAATTTCTACCTTTACTCCAAGAATTTATCCTTTTTTACGCTCATTAAAAAAAATTTTTCCATCAAAAAAATCAGAGAGCTATACAAATATTTCAAATTCGAAAACATTTTCCTCACTAATTTGAAACTTACACTAAAAAATGCCTTTTTTTCTCTTTGCAGTTGCACCCACAGACGCCATTTTGTCAGTACTTTTCGAGCTGTCTTTTTATGCCTTTTTTTAATGAAAGCGTTTAGTTTTTGCTCATGAAATAGCTGAAATGAAACAATAGAGTTGAATCACACCATCCATTAAAATTTTGAATGGAGAAAGGAAAGGAAGAGTGGACAAAGTTCTTACCGAGCTGCAATCGGTAAAGGCCATATTGATTGGATTACCATTTCGACGACGAAAAATCAACCCAGATTTAGCTGAAAAAACTGCATGATGTATCTAGATAACTACTAAATTTATTAACAAGACATTCGATATCAACTAGTGCCTTGTTCAGGTCCGAAACATCAAATTTAAATCAACTTTTTTGGATTGTACCCGGTAACACGACAGGGAATGATCCTAATAATTCTAGTTTCTTTCGTTCCTGTTCTTTTCTGTGAGCTATTTTTTCGCGCCAACGGTCGACAAATTGTTTCAGCCATAATCTAAAATTAATTTAAACTGCGTAAACTGTATCACGCACATTACATTAATGCATGATCCAATACAAGATTCCATGCAATGAAACCTACTTATCAAGTCGTTCATTTATATCCTTCAAACGCTTTTTCACGTCGTTTACACCTTTTTCTATCTCTCTTTCTGCTATTTTTCTGCCTGCTTCGTCAACTACTTCTGTTACTAAATTATGCAGCAAGCTTTTTCCAGTGTCCTCTATGAGTTCTTCATTGCGTATTCGCTGGCACTTCCTGGAAAATACATTAATAATAGAAAAAGCAAACAGTAAATTCCCTCAAGTTGGAATAAGGAAATTCGGAAGACACTTGAGAAACTAAAAGCTATGCACTACCTCACGAAAACTCCGAAACTTAAGTTAAAATTTCTTTTGCTGAGAAATTCCCAGCTCACCCGCTAACTCGGCATTTCCAAGATATTTCATTGCTACGAGTATCACGTACAGTTTCCGACAAATAAACTGAATTTGCAACAGAGTCCTAACCCACTTTATGATAACTCCAACTCTAACATACTTTATCCATTTCTTGCTGATATCGAGAACACTACTGTCAATAACTTGACACAATACTGATTCACTTATAGAATCAAGCAGAGACCGAATTTCATCTTCGCTTTGCTTGGCTGCATTAGCGGCTAACTTCCGACGGTGTAATAATTTAGCAGCGATCAACATCTCTTGACAGCATGGCCTGAAAGTTTTCAAAATAAACTTCTTTCGAACACAATAAATTGATTTTGACTCGTATAAATTTAGTGCAATACACTGACACGCGAATTAATAAAATATCGCTATAGTAGAAGATGAACTAACTTCAAGCAATCTTCCAAGATATCATCATAAAATGCAGTAGTAAGAGAATGAGCTATTGATTTACTATAAGTTAGCTTGCACTGTCTCGTGACTTCGTCTTCTATTATATCTTCCGCAAATTTTGGCGTCAAAATACTGACCTGAAAGTGGCAATTTTAAAACACACCTGGTACATCAAACGGTTTAACAAGTAAGCTAAATGATTGTTTGCAACAAAACATTTGTTACTTCCCAGCTCATTTCGTCAAAAAACGGTTTCAGTAACAGGAAACCAAAAAAAAAAATAAAAATGTACGATATCAGTTTATCAACACATATTGTTAGATGGAATTCATGGTTAATACTTCATGAAGTCTGTAAATCGAAAACAAAAATAGCAACAATTAAATGAAAAAAATTTGAATAAGTTGACATACGACATTATTTTCTCTTTGTAATGCTGGCACGGTAAACGGAAAAGTTACTGCCTCATCTTCGTCCGTTGCTACACTGCAAATGTACCTGTACAGTAAGCACTAAGAAAAAAAAAAATTTTAGCGTAATAAAGAAAAGTTTCAAGCTTCTTAGATAGTGGCAAAGAAAAGTCTCTATATACAATTGGTTACTGCTCTAATAATACTTCACTCTTTTTGCTACTAATTTTGAATTTCAGGCAAGAGTATTTTGAACCTAACAACACTAGAGAACATTCAATTTCCCCAGTCTCAAAAATCATCAACGAATAGATAATCCTTTATGACTTAAATATCACCTTCAGAAGTACTCTGAATTGCTGTTCTTTATAACATTTTTGAAAATACCGATTCCCCCTATATTTTCCAAAAGTGTATTATAAGGAATATACTACAAGGTCCCTCAAATAATTTCTAGCAAGATCACAAATCTTACGGTTCGTCTCCATTTTCGTTAATATAATTGTCAAGAACGGTATCAAATACGTATGTACCATTTCTGTCGAACGAAGTTAATGGGGTGACAATTTCAACTTCTATACTTCGATAACCGCTTAATACCTATAAAAAAAGGTTGCTTTATGAAATTCATAGATTAAACATAAAAATGATACATAAAGAAAAAATTAAAAACCTACTTCTGGAACTGAGCATCCATCATGTTTCGCTTCAATCCACAAATGAATCTTCGATGGCGGTTCATCGATCGGCTCAATTAAATGAGTCTTTGACATATGCATCAGCTCCTCATCAGTATCCATATCATTACTGCGACGGACATTGTAGCAACTCAAAAATTGCAAAGCAGCATCACGGTCGTCAAATCCTAACAGTTGGACAAATTTGCGCAACGGATACTGTAAAAATTTCAAAAATTCATACATAAAAAAATTTTCATACCATGAATTTTTTTCATTAAATCTGAAGATATCAAGTAGTTTAAAAAAACGACAATAAACTAACCCTTCCCATTATGTGCACTGAGTGTGATATGGCATACATTGCCTGATGACGCATACGATTGAAAAATCGATGACACAGACAACACTAAAATAAAGCAATTTTTTGCAAATGCACGTTTATTTATAGCTCTGATAAACACGATATTTCTTTCAAAAAATTTCTTTAATTACGAAAATATTTAAAGTCACCTGCAAATAACTGGCTTCGTTTTTCAACAATCGAAAAAAGCGGACATAATTTTGATTCTGCAAACAAGTTAATAGCCGAATCGCTAATCGAACTGGACCCGATTCCAAAATTTCTCTACGATATGTCAAAGCTTGCCTAAAAGGTTTTTTTTTTAAATTTCAAAACCTGAATCCTCTGAAAATTAATAGTAAGGAATGCACAGCTGTAGTGATCTCAATAATAATAAGTAATGATAACTACTGAGAGTACACGGAGACATACCTGAATACATTAGAGTCCGACAGATTTAGCAAAATTTCGTACGCACGAAATTCTGCTTCACTGGAATAAAAGACTTCTTTTTTCGCCAAATCACCATATAAATAACGTAAGCTCTGTAGGCTTTTAGATAAATTCTCTGCAATTGAGAAGATGGCTACAATTGGCGAAATTTTTTGGTTAAAAAAATTATGAGCATATTGGACTCCGATCAACAAAAATGACTAATAAATCAAAGAATGTAGCAGGTATTAAATCAACAAACAAACAGAAGAATAAAGAACACCTGTATTCATTTTTTGATCGAAATCATTGAAATTTAGTTCACAAAGACGATGAGAAGCAAAGATATGTAATCTGACACACTGTTCAATCAAAGTGACAGCAGTTTCGTTAACCATCATTTGCTGCGTTATGTCCTGAAATCATGCTTTAATTTCAACAAATCACAAATAAATGCTAGTATATGAGTAAAGAATCATAGTTAACATCACAGAAGTCTTAGCAGCAATTGTAACTTTAAGGGCCGCAAAAATTCTAATTGTTCGAGCTAATGTACTGAAAAAATATAGTGGTATTGCTTGGTCATGGAATAAAGAACCGAACAGCATCATGAAAACTCATAAGGACTTCCAAGCCTGCAAATAACTGGCTTCGTTTTTCAACAAAAAAAAACTTGATATGTAAAAAATGAATAATAAACCTTTCGGATGGCCCGAGTCCGATTCCATAAAAAATCATACCATTGTGCCAATTCCTCATCTGTTTCCGGAACATGTTTGGCAATCTGAAATTGTCAAATACATATGTATATTTCGTCGAAATTTTCAAGCTTCGTTATCTAACTACACGGCTTACATTCCCGATAAGATAATTCATCGTTCGCTGAAGGACATTTGCTGGCCTAAGCTCGTGAGGTAGAGGCTCTTCCTGCAAAAAAAAAAATGTTTATTCATAATCTAATTGTCCAGCTTTTTATTGTGCTCCTCACCTGACGCTCCACAAAATAAATATCTTCGAAGCTGGCAAAACTTATCATTACCTTGTCAATCCAGCCATCATGAAAGTATTTGAGAAAAGGTATCAACTTCATGCAGAAATATCTTAAAAATTTGATGAATGAATTTTTACTTGATCAGCTGCACTCCTACTGTATTCTTTTACAGCCAATTCTGGGGCAATGCTTCCATCGTGGTTACATTCGTACGGGCTAAGACGTTTTTGTACAACTCGCATGTAACGTTCTTTTTCTGGGCATATATCACAACATGAACCCTCAAATAACGCATTTTTTTAAAGCATTCAACAAACAAGTGGTGACCTGAAGGTGCTGAGCATCGAATAAACTTTGGATGTCAAAACACGTTTAATAGATCTTGAATATTACTGATGGTGGAGATCGCAATAGCGACCGTAAGAAACAGCGGTTCCCAAGAATTTCATTTTTCTCGACAAAAGATACTCTAAACGATTAAAGTTTTGCACTCGCCTTTTAAGTGATGGAGATAAAAAGCAATCCCTAATTCTACCTTCTTTAAATTAAATCGACGAAAATTTGTGGATCATTAAGTTACCTGCATAACAGTTGCATTGTCAACATCAAAGCTTTTCAGACGCCCTCGATGCATCAAACGATCACGTTCATCTAATAACTGATATTTATCATAATCGGTTTCACAAACTCGTCCAATCATACATTTTAGCTGTCGTGCTGAAAAGGTTAAATTATTGTTTGATCTGCAGGACTAAAGAAATATGAAAGTACATTAGAATTTAAAAATGATATCTGTTAAAAAATTTACCAATTTCACCCTTTGGTAGCATCACTTTTTCAGCAACCGATTCCAACTTCGCATTTTCAACATGTCGTTCTACTTTTGGCATAATTTCATCTTTAACAGTAGATTCACGAGTCCTGAGCTTCGATGGCCCAACCTGCAAAATGAAACAATTCTTTACTCTAAATCAAACCTACTGATCACGACCAAACATGTGAAGTGAGTTTACTTCACAAATTCTTTACAAATAATGAAAGAGAAAATACGTACTGTACGCATTATACTGTTAAATCTATTATCGACGCCACTATGTGAGGTGCCACGAAGTGATGCTTTTAAACGTTTCCCAAGCTTCACATCTTCAAAAACTGATGGCTTCACGCCAGTTGGAAGTGAATCGTGCGAAACATTTGCAGCGTGTTGATTTGATGACATGCTCCTTCGGACTACACGTGCAGCACGTGCCACAAAATGTCGACCGCTTGCAACTCTTGAATCGATCGAGCGCTTGAATGATGAAGGTGGACGTGCTGGTGATGATGATGATGATGATGCACCTACAATTTGACCAAATGACCAAGTGAGTTACTTAATAAGAAAGTGATACATCAATAACATTATTAAGCGTTCAAATCAATAAATATACTAACAGACACCACATTAAATTTTTCCAAGCAGTATGCCAATGAAATGCACCACAACAGTGATACTAGAACTACACCGACAAGTGGAAAGCAAAAAAAGTCTTCATCTTATGGATTTAGTAATTAACCGATTGAGTCATCCAGGTCATTGTATCCTTTACGTTTTGGCCGAATATAAGGTTTCTGTACAGTACCAGCCACTTTAGATGATGGATTTGATGTCTTTTTGGATCGCAAACTGAAATATGGACACACTGGTCAATCCGGATAGAAAAATCCACCAGACGTTAATCAAAAACAAAAAGAGAACAAAGCATTTACTGAAAAGAGTAATTCGAATGTTTAAGCCAAATTCACTAAAAGTAGAAGCTAAAAAATTCTTTCTTTCGTTTTCAATATTACAGCTGATTTAAAATCTAACAATACCGAAGAGCTTACTGTTTACAACCGTTGTAAAACCCATCATTTTATTTTATATTGCCTAGCTTTTCTCTTCTTTTCGTTAAAACAATGAAAAATAACAGATGTAACCTTTCCGGAATTATAAACGGAAATGAACCAGAAGACATTTCCCTCTTAATTTCGCGAACGAATAATCTCGCCTACTTCCATACAGTATCCACGTTACGCGTACGCTGCAAGAAACTGTTATAACCGTCACGGACCAGAAGCTTGACATGCAACGATTGAGTGGAAAACCAGTGAGATGTCAGAGTTGCATAAGCTGTCGCGAAATGGAAAAAAACGTTAAAAATCACCGAACAGTTTATTTTACGAAAGGCCAAAACACAATAAAATAAGTAATCAATGGTAGGAAAACACGTGTACACACATAAAAATGATAAAGAAAAGCAGCTGATCGTCCAACGTCGCAACCTTCTCGACAGGTCCAGAAATGACCACTTCCTCACTCGTTATTCACACTTTGGCGTCCATAGCACAGCCAATCAGATTTGAGCACAGCAAAGGTCAAAGAAGTCGACAAGTAATGGGTACAAAAGAAGTAACTTTGAGTTCGACAGGTATTGACATAGAAAGCTCATTTCCAACTCTTATAAACTCCATGAATTTAGGTTATGGAAAAAAACCTATTTTTTAGGATTCTCATAATGAAACTTTGCAGTACAAATTGTTTGGGGTTTTCCCGACATAAGTGACATTGTTACTAGCCCTGCAAATTTGATGAAATTTAGAAATTTCTGGCATATTGTGTACTACAAACCATGCCTGTTGTAGTGCATTATTGGTATAACCATAGGAAATGGCGAGAACTATCGAAACCTTCATCATCAGTGATAATCATGATAAAAACAGTAATTATTTCAATAAAAACAACAATAATAATAGTAATAAGAAAAAAGAACAAGTTTGAATAACGATTAACGCGAAAGTTCGTTTGATTTACTTCCATTACACTGGGATTAAATCGGTCCTTGGTTTGATTTCAGTGTTTCCTTCCGCGACCAGGTTAATCATCTTCGGTGTGAGTATCTGCCTAAGCTTCTGTTCTGGCGGTTTTCAAGTAGAATATAAGTCAGTGTCAGTTATTGAACCATGACACTACGGTAGAGCAATTGATACCGAACTTCCAGTAGTGCACCGCTGCTGTTTGGTTGGTTTCTTGGGACGTGGTAGAGTGAGTAGTCCGTAGCGAGGTTGGACAGGTAATCTCCGACTTGGGCAGTTAAACATTTATTCGGGTGGAACAATAAACAATGAATGAGTTCGAAATTCGAATACAGTAGAGCAGGTAATAATAATAATTTTAAAGTAGTCGCCGTCGGAGCGATAGAGTTACAATCCATTGTTTATCTACAAATCACTGTACTGACGTGGGCCAATCAGATCAGGACCAGATGTCGGGCAAAATTACATCGTAAATTGGACATTGTGGCGCCATCCTGACCCTTGTGGCTCTATCATCGCCATTTTGGCGACAATAGTAATAACAACAATAGCAACTGACAGTAATAGGAATACCAATGATAACAATAATAAAAATTGCTACAAAGCATTCATAAATTTAAATCTCTGTGAATGAAACTTGAAGATAATAATAATAAATAATACCAGTGATAGTAATTGTAGTGACAATAATAATGGTGCAGTGAATGGAATTACCAATGTTCAGGTTAAAACAGAACGAAATTTCTTACAGAACTTTGTTTGAACAATTTGATCATTTACGTTGATGAATGGTTGATCAACCAATTATGATTATTGTGATTAGTGATGAATCTGAGCAAGTCTTATGCTATAATGAAGTGCTACAATTGTTAGGATTTCATTGCGGCAGGTGGTACAGTAACCATTCAGTTCCACCTGAATACACAAACACAAATCGATGGACCGACAATTTTTTTGATTTAAAAGACTCCGCGAAAAACTTTTTTTTTATTCATTCCATTTTACTGTCCCTGGTTTTTCGTTCTTTTCATTTTTGCTAGTAAAAATTTTTCGAAATTTTTTATTTTTGTATTACTTTGATTATAAATAACAACAAAATAATGAAATGAAATTACTTTTGCATTCCAATATTTTGCAGTTACTGATGATTTCGGAGGATTTTCACAATTTTTTGCAATTTCTAAGAAAATTTTCAACATTCGAATTAAATTTCAGATGAATTTGCCACTTACAGTGACTGTATGGTTTATGACCTCACTGACCTCATGCTCAGGCTCCACGCAAAACATAATGTCAGGTGGAGAAAAGTTCGGTTTCATGACGGAACTTTATTTCGATATTTTTTCTTCGAAGGAACTTCATTGCTTCTACGAAGATTTCATTCTGTACAGCGATATTAGCATTTCCACTCGGGTAAATTTGCATTTGCGAGATAATACAAACTATTGTCAAGTCAAAGGGCAAATTGGAAAATTCTTCTGCTGTTCTCACTTATTGAATTTATATCTACTAAGAATTTTTCTACAGAAAAAAGAAATTGAATATTGAGTACTTTGTATTAGAAATCATTCTCGTATTTGAAACAAATCTAAACAACAGCAACATTTGTCCGTGCATTTGTAATTTTTTATTTGACAAATAATTTTTTTCTGATCTAAATTTTTGAAAAAAAATGTTCATGAATGTTTCAAAATTTTTATAAAGTTAAAAATTTTAGATTTTATAATAAAATTTGCAAATTCACAAAAAAAAAATTTATTCTTTCGACAGCGCAAAATTTTTCCTTTAAAATTAATTTTTCGAAAAAAACTTTTTCAGGTTGTTGATCTGCAATCACAAGTGGTATATATGCAAATTGAATCACCCAGTAAGAATATCAGCAAATGGTATAAAGGAATTGACCAGGCGGAATTTAGTGAACTGTTAAGAGAAGCAGGTCAGTAGTTTGATCTTTTGGATTGATTAAAGGAAGACCGAAGTGATTTGAAGCTTTGTAATGGATCAATGGATTGATAAACGATGGTTTAAAAGGGATTAATTGATCTAACAAAATATGAAATAAGTGTAAGTATTTCAGGTACTTATAAAATCTGTACAAAGGTAAGGATGAAAGGTACACGACAAGTACGTCTAATGTTGGTCATCTATGCTCATCACCGAGGAACAATGAACAAAGCTAATAAACTCGCAAAACAACATCATCAATCGACAGAAAATCTAATGGTAAGCTAATTAGATTAATGAAATATTTATCGCTGCATTGTTTCAGATGGATGACATGATTGGTTGAAAACTTCTCGTGGAAAAGCAAACATCATACTTTGCTAAATCTTCTTCGCTCTTCTACTTCTGGCTAAATTAAAAAATGTCAAAGAAGAGCAGTGATTTTTGCAGGAATCGATGAGTCGCATAAGGGAAAAAATAGGTTTAGCAGCATTTACAATGAGAAATTTGAAATCCACACGTGACATTCACCTGCAAATTAAAAATATCAATGATATCGACTTGTTTTCATCAGTGCAAACAGTCATTATTCTGTGTACAGCGATTCTGCAAGTTTTCATTATTCGCAAATTCTTCTCGAACACTTCCAAAACTGTTTTAATTCCGAAAAGATGAAGGAGAAATTTTTAATGAGTTTGAAATTTCCATGAAGTTGAATTAATGATAATGAATTGTTGAGTTGATAGACGTACAATTCATATAATTTGCAATTTCCTATGATGAATATGAAGTATTGATCTGTTTGATATGATTTGCAAACATCGATAAGTATAATTAATTCTTCTTCTTAGCATTTGTCCCACGCGGTTGTATGTAGAGCGTCGTCTCCAAGCTACAGTTCTAGGCTTTGTCCATAAGCCAGAAACCTTTGCTCATGATTCGCATGTACCAGGTCATGTCCATGCACGCCATCGTTGGAATACGCCTTAGAATTCATGCGACTGCGACTAGATTTACTGATCGACCCGTCGCTAAAGTCTATCGTCGGGAACCGACTTCTTCCTTGTTTGGTCGATATCCCAACGAGTGTCTTGATGTCGACCATTTTTCACAACTAGTCTCCATTTGGTGACCTTATAGCCAAATGCGAAGGCATCTGGTTTCTAACCAGAACATTACAGGTTTGGTTCCTGCCAGGGTCACCAGTGGTTTCCATGGTGAGAGCCTTATAGTGACGGAGAGGTTTGAGTGGTATGACTAGACGGAGCTGCCCATCTCACGTTGACATCGGGACCAATACTCACCAAGATGCTTTTCACGGAATCCCTTGGGCAAGGTGAAAGCGAAGAGACAAAGGCGAGTCATGGTTAGCCTAACCAGCGAGTGACTTGAGACAATGGTTAACACAACTTCTTTTCGAGTAAGCTAGCAAAGGGGTTATGTTAAGAGGAGTCGACACGAGTAAACTCGTTGAAAAATCGGCCGAATAGTTTTTTTTTTTTGCTCGGTTTAGAGCAATCTGTTCCCACGTTCTGCCGCATTTTTCTTTAATTTGGTCGGTCCACCTTTTTGGAGATCTCCCGTGAGGTCTTTTAACTCCTCTCGGATACCAATTGAAGACTTTGGTGGTCCACCATCATGCATGCAGCGTACGTGTCAAGCTCATTTCAATTTGCTCGTTCTGATTTCCTGTGCAATGTTGAGATACACTTTGACGTCATGGCTCGTACGGACACCTTCAATTTCTGTGTTTCAATTTTTGTGGGATATTCCGACCATCCTTCGTTCGACTCGACGGTCCGTCCTGCAATGCTGAAACATTGTTGAAGATCTCCGCTTTCATCTTCGGTGTTGGAGAGTGGTGCAGTAGGATGTCTTTCATTTTGTTAAATGCGTGCCATCCTGCTCTTCCCCTCCCTTGGATTTCTTGCATGAGATCGTTTCGTGCGTTGACTTCTTGTCCTAAATAGACGTATTTTCTTCGATGACCTTACCACCTAGTTTTATTTGTGCTCTCGGCAAACCTTGCAGTCTGATGAACTTGGTTTTTGATCGGTTGATATAGAGTTCGATTTTGTTTCCGGCTTAACAACCGCTTACGATCGATTACCTTATTAACTACCACGATAGTTTTAAAAAAGTTACAAGTTTAATTCACGTGATTTTTCATTAATTCAACGTAATGTTAATAAATTCAAACTAATAATATTTCTGTTTTCAAGTATGTAAAGAATCAAATTCATTTTGTTCGCGGTTTTTTTCTAACAAATGATTAACGAAAAATTTTTTAAAAATAAGAGGAAGATTATTTTAAAGGTGGAAGTTTTAAATTACAAGTGCCAACTTTACTTTTACTTTGATGTAAATTTATTCATATTGCTCGAAAAGAAAACAATATTCAGTAGTTAATAATGTTTTGGGAAAAATTAAATTTAAATCAACCTTACCAATTAACTAATTTTATTTTCGTCAACAAATAAATCAAATTTAAATTCGAAGATTTACCTGAACGTCAACGATAAAATTCAATTAATGCTATGGTAAAATTATTATTGAAATTTAGTTTTGAATGTTAATTTAACATATCATTAAGTTCCATCCAAAATATTGAATTATCATGAACGAATGTTCTTCTTTCGAAACAAATTTTCGTTTTTCCTGAAGTTTTGCATTATTTGTCGTAATCATAATCATTTCTACTATTGCTAATTATCATATTAATAGTATTAATATTGTTAACAATAATCATGCTATTAAGTACGCTAATATAACTGACAGAAGATTGCAGGTTCGGTTCCTGCCAGGGTCACCAGTGGTCTCCATGGTGAGAGCCTTATAGGGGAGGAGAGGTTTGAGTGATGTGACTAGACAGAACTGTCCATCACACGTTGAGGATGTCACATCAGGACCAATACTCACCAAAGTGCTCTTCACGGGATCCCTTGGGCGAGGTGAAAGC